>JAVJIF010000856.1:0-82883 GCA_038442645.1 Agave tequilana | reverse complement strand
AGGTGTAATACCCCGTTCTTGGAATACGTACTTAGTTGCGTGTTCGGATTTTCGATCGTATTTTTCGATTTGTTTTCTGTATTTATTCTGTATCATGAATTTCCTATACGATTATTTTATATTGGATTTGGATTCGTGGACTCGGAGTCAGCCCTAGTCTGAGCCGAGGGCCTGATCATAGTATATTCTTCGATTTGGTATTTCTGACGTGTAGAATTGACCGATTTCAGTTTTAAATGTTATTTTTCAATATATTAGGTTTTCTGTGATTTTCTGGATTTTTCTCGGATTAATTTGAATTTCTTCAAAACCGGTGTCGGCCAGTGCCGCTGACCGATTCCCGGATTTTTAATTCTCAAACTGTTTGGAATTTCATGATGATTCTTTAGACTTTATTTCTCGGGATCATATTTTCTCTATCTATATTCTTTTTCTGAGGATTTTATGATTTTATGGAAATTCTTTCAGAGTCGGTAAATCACTGATTCCGGGATTTTTAATTTTAAAACTATACAGTATTTCTTCGAACGGATTTCACTATGGTCTTCATATATTATTCTTGATTTTTGGTAAAATTTTCAGATCATACAGAGATACTTGAATTTCGGGCTTTTTTTCCAATTTTGCAATTCCATTTCCACCTTGTCATGCCACCTCATTTCCCACTCACATTGCACCTAACCCCACTCACTCTCTCTCCTTCCCATGGCCGGCCAAGTGGCCACTCTAGGGACACCTCACCTCCCTTTTTGCAAGAAAGCCCCTTGCATCTATCCTATTTGCATCTCCTTTGCAAATCCCCATCATATATATTCCTTTCAATTGCAATTTAAATCCTTTTCTTCCTCTTTCACTTCATCAAGAGAGAAACCCTCTCCAAATTCCCTCATCTCCTCCACAAACCCTAGCACCAAGAAACCCTAATCTCTTCTCCTCCATCTCCTCCTCCAACCACAAGAGTTCATCTAGGGCATCAAGGCATCACCTCCAACCTCCAAGGCAACTCCAAGTTCAACCTCCTCCACCTCAAGCTTCAACAACCACTCATGGATTGAAGCCACCATCTTCTTCTTGGATCAAGCTCCAATTGAACCCATCCAAGTGAGTATCTTTACTCACCAAGACCTAGTTAACTCCTTATATACTTGTGATGGGAATTCTTGAACACTTGCACCTTAAAAATCCCATTTTTAGGTTATCAACTAAGCTCCAACCTTTCCATGTAAATATCTCTACTCACCAAGGCTAGTCCGTCCCTTGTGTACTTGTGTTAGTAGATCAGGTCCCCTAATGTCATAAAAACCCCATTTTTATCATCAAGAACAACCCCCAAGTTCAGTTCTGTAAACTGCTCCCCGACCACGATTAGTCGACTTGACCTAGAACCTAGTCGACTAGAACACTTAGCTGAAACCTAGTTTTTCTGGAAAACACAGTATTAGTCGACTTACCCCAAATATTAGTCGACTGATCAACTCTCTGGAAATCCCTATTAGTCGACTCCTGAATTCACCTAGTCGACTAACCCTCCTTGGACCAGAAACCAACTCTCGGCCCAGTCGACTTAAGCCTATTTTATTAGTCGACTTGAACACCTTAGTCGACTAGCCATTTACCTTAGTCGACTAATGTTTCCTGGACAGTGACCCCAATTCTCTTTATCCCAGACTTAGTCGACTTGCGTACCTGTTAGTCGACTTGAAACCTATATTAGTCGACTAGTCCCTTGACCCTAGTCGACTAATTCTGACTATATGTCTTAAATGATTTCCCTCCTAAAATTGGATCTTGTCGTTGGTTTATGTGTTATGCATTATGGTTTTGTACTTCATGACTGGTACTTTAGGACTTATTACTTGTTGGATCTTACCTCATATTACTTCACGATTTGTCAAGTAACATTATCAACCACTTGTCAACTTTATGTTCTCTTTTAACACATGTATATCAACTAACCATGCCACCACCTTGCCAGACCCTATAGTTATGTCATGATTGACCCGGCCCATTCTACATTTATTGTTATGTTTTATTGCTTGCTAGACATCACCACTTTGTCATGCTATCCCTTAAACCATGATACACTTGACTTTATGATTATCTTATTTGCGGGAACCCTGCCTTGTTTTATGGAACTAAGTGCCACATGGAACAAAGTGCCACGCCACACGGTGGGGGCCACCTCTTGAAACCCATGGGGGCCACCTCTAGAATCCACTCCCTCAGAACAAAGTGCCACATGGAACAAAGTGCCACACCACACGGTGGGGCCACCTCTTGAAACCCATGGGGGCCACCTCTTGAATCTGAAGGGCTAATACTGTCATGTTCACTTTCCCGTAAACTGATAATCCTTAATAAACTACAACTTGTATGGGGTATGGGTGGAAGTGATGGATGCCGGAATGATACCTTGCTTATAGTAGGTGGATGATATATGGTAGATTACTGTTAGTGGGACCTCGGGCCCACACTAGATGACTGTTAGTGGGACTTTGGGCCCACATCCTGAGTACTGTTAGGGGGACATTGGGCCTCCAAAAAAACCGGTTCCAGGTGTATGGAAACCACTATAAGAAGTGTTATCAGTTCTCCATCTACTTCCGTTAACGACCCTCGACTTTCTTATATATGGATGTATGTGAGTCGGGATCGATACCGAGACACATACCTAGATATATGGGTTAGACGAGTAATAATAATGATAATTGACATTGTTATGGATATTGTTATGATTCTTGATATTCCAGGGATGTTCCAGTTATGTTCCCAGTTTGTGACACTTATTATGATTTCTGTGACTCCAGTGATGATTCCGGTTTTAACTATTACTTGTTCCTGTTTTGGATTTATGGTTTGTCTATTATGTATTCACGTTTTGACTATCGTATGATTTGCAACTCCGATTCTATACGCTTGATTTCCTGTGGCCTGAGATAAGGGTATATGTATGAGGGTTTCCTTGTTTGGATTATTCCTTCGATGTACTAGTCTCATGGGACAGTAACTTGAGCATATATAATCACTTTTGCTCGTGATCTGTTTTACTTGCATTTCTTATTTTACGATTATGTTATATCCGTTCTTATATTCTATACTTGTGCTCTGACCCATTCCTGTCTCTTAGCCACTTGGCTGCAGTTCATTTATTATTATATGTCTTGACCCCTTGGATTCGCACATTCAGATTCCGAGGCTAGATCGTAGTGGAGTTGTCCATCGTAGATCGAGCCATCCTTGCGAGCAGGCATCCCAGCTCCCGCTCCTTGTGCCTGACTTCTCTTGACTCACGGGATTTCCATCCTACTCGTGAGCCCTTTGTGCTTTTGCTGTATATTTCACTTTTGGACTTGTATGATAAAAGACATATGGACTATGTAATGTTTATCATACGCTGTGATGACTTTGTATTGTACTTTATGTTGGCATATATGTGTGTATACCATACTTTGCGTTGCACTCTGATCATTTCTTGTTGTACTTTTGCTTAGCGTATATGCGTGGGGGCACTTCCTGACCTACGTATATACGTCGCAGTGACGTCCCCGTATCTGTGAAATCGGGGCGTTACAGGTTGGTATCAGAGCTTAGGCTCTTACCTCTATAGTACAAACAAGTAGCAAATTCTAGTAATTTGCGGATGCCAACATCAATGTACAAAGTTGTCTAGTCCTTTTGATTTATCTAGTTCTTCTTGATTCCATCCTTCATATCCTGAAATCCTTCCATTCCATGTTCCAGCTCCTCCCAGTCTGTCCATACCTAGTATCGATGGAGAGGAGATCGGGTCGCAGCAACTCCGGATCGGCATCGAATGGAGCAGCGGGAGAGAATGTGGATATATTGAGGGTTATCCAGATGGTGGTGGAAAACCAGCAACAGCAGGTGGAGAACCAACAGCAGCAGACCGAACTTCTCCGGCAAGGGATAGCAGCACCTAAGGGACAGAGGCCGGGGAACATATCAGACTTCAGGAGGCTGCAGCCAGCCATATTCACGGGTGGAGAGAAACCCTTGGAGGCTGAGCAATGGTTAACGGACACATCGGACTTGTTGAAGGCAGCCCGTGTCCCAGAGGAAAACCAAGTGGAGGTTGCCAAGATCCAATTGAAGGATATAGCCAGGACTTGGTGGCTAGCAGAAGAGGCCAAATTGGAGAAGCCTGTCACTTGGGACACCTTCTCCAAGAGTTTCTACAGCAGATTCTTCCCTGTCACAGCTCAGAAGGACATGGAAGAACAATTCATCAGACTTCGGCAGGGGAGTAAGTCCGTGGATGAGTATGCCGCGGAGTTTCTCAGATTGAGCCGCTTTGCCCCGTACATGGTGACGGATGAAGAGAAGCGGGCAAGCAGATTTCAGCAGGGCCTGCAGATGGACCTACAGGTATTCCTGGTGCCCCAGCAGCTGAAGACATATCCGAGATTCTCACCATAGCTCGAGAAGTAGAGCGTGGACTGGAGAAGAAGAAGGAGAATCAGATGAAGAGCCAAGCCAAGAAGAGGCCTTTTGAGTTGATGGATGAGGAGGATGAGGATAGGGCAGCCCAGGGCCCGATGATGAAGAGACCATTCCAGACCCCTCTTCCTCAGATCACATGCAATTTCTGCCACAGGCCCGGACATTACAAGAGAGATTGTCGGGTAGCCAATGGATTATGTTTGGCATGTGGGGCAAGAGGTCATGCACTAAGGGATTGCCGGTACAGGAAGTTTGAGCATACGGCACCAGTCAGACCAGCACATCCGGCCCCAGCACTTCCAGCACCGCCATTGAGGAGGGACCCAGAGCCCGTTGACCGGAGAGCTCCATTTCCACCCCAACGGTATGATCATCAGCAGAGAAGGATGAGACCGAGGGCAGATAGAGGAGAGGTCAAGTTCACTTCATGGCAGCAGAGGCTTCAGGTGTTGCAGCAGAGGGGGAAGATCAGTATCCGGAGCAGGAGCCTTAGGATTTCATGGTAACCACTACCCCAGATCTTGTATTTGAGTGGTATCTTTCTTAATATTGTTTCCATTGTCATTCTATCATTGTTAATTCTGGACCTTCTTGTATTTATCTTCCTCCCTGTTTTGGTTTTATGATGCCTTTATTCATGCCTTCGTCCTCCTTGTATTCAATTTGCCTCCTTAACGAAATTGCGAGGACGCAATTTTTTGTAAGTGGGTAGATTGTAATACCCCGTTCTTGGAATACGTACTTAGTTGCGTGTTCGGATTTTCGATCGTATTTTTCGATTTGTTTTCTGTATTTATTCTGTATCATGAATTTCCTATACGATTATTTTATATTGGATTTGGATTCGTGGACTCGGAGTCAGCCCTAGTCTGAGCCGAGGGCCTGATCATAGTATATTCTTCGATTTGGTATTTCTGACGTGTAGAATTGACCGATTTCAGTTTTAAATGTTATTTTTTCAATATATTAGGTTTTCTGTGATTTTCTGGATTTTTCTCGGATTAATTTGAATTTCTTCAAAACCGGTGTCGGCCAGTGCCGCTGACCGATTCCCGGATTTTTAATTCTCAAACTGTTTGGAATTTCATGATGATTCTTTAGACTTTATTTCTCGGGATCATATTTTCTATCTATATTCTTTTTCTGAGGATTTTATGATTTTATGGAAATTCTTTCAGAGTCGGTAAATCACTGATTCCGGGATTTTTAATTTTAAAACTATACATATTTCTTCTTCGAACGAATTTCACTATTGGTCTTCATATATTATTCTTGATTTTTGGTAAATTTTCAGATCATACAGAGATACTTGAATTTCGGGCTTTTTTTTCCAATTTTGCAATTCCATTTTCCACCTTGTCATGCCACCTCATTTCCCACTCACATTGCACCTAACCCCACTCACTCTCTCTCCTTCCCATGGCCGGCAAGTGGCCACTCTAGGGACACCTCACCCCTTTTTGCAAGAAAGCCCCTTGCATCTATCCTATTTGCATCTCCTTTGCAAAATCCCCATCATATATATTCCTTTCAATTGCAAATTAAATCCTTTTCTCCTCTTTCACTTCATCAAAAGACAAACCCATCCCTCCAAAATTCCCTCATCTCCTCCACAACCCTAGCACCAAGAACCCTAATCTCTTCTCCTCCATCTCCTCCTCCAACACAAGAGTTCATCTAGGGCATCAAGGGCATCACCTCCAACCTCCAAGGCAACTCCAAGTTCAACCTCCTCCACCTCAAGCTTCAACAACCACTCATGGATTGAAGCCACCATCTTCTTCTTGGATCAAGCTCCAATTGAACCCATCCAAGTGAGTATCTTTACTCACCAAGACCTAGTTAACTCCTTATATACTTGTGATGGGAATTCTTGAACACTTGCACCTTAAAAATCCCATTTTTAGGTTATCAAACTAAAGATCCAACCTTTCCATGTAAATATCTCTACTCACCAAGGCTAGTCCGTCCCTTGTGTACTTGTGTTAGTAGATCAGGTCCCCTAATGTCATAAAACCCCATTTTTATCATCAAGAACAACCCCCAAGTTCAGTTCTGTAAACTGCTCCCCGACCACGATTAGTCGACTTGACCTAGAACCTAGTCGACTAGAACACTTAGCTGAAACCTAGTTTTTCTGGAAAACACAGTATTAGTCGACTTACCCCAAATATTAGTCGACTGATCAACTCTCTGGAAATCCCTATTAGTCGACTCCTGAATTCACCTAGTCGACTAACCCTCCTTGGACCAGAAACCAACTCTCGGCCCAGTCGACTTAAGCCTATTTTATTAGTCGACTTGAACACCTTAGTCGACTAGCCATTTTACCTTAGTCGACTAATGTTTCCTGGAACAGTGACCCCAATTCTCTTTATCCCAGACTTAGTCGACTTGCGTACCTGTTAGTCGACTTGAAACCTATATTAGTCGACTAGTCCCTTGACCCTAGTCGACTAATTCTGACTATATGTCTTAAATGATTTCCCTCCTAAAATTGGATCTTGTCGTTGGTTTATGTGTTATGCATTATGGTTTCTTGTACTTCATGACTGGTACTTTAGGACTTATTACTTGTTGGATCTTACCTCATATTACTTCACGATTTGTCAAGTAACATTATCAACCACTTGTCAACTTTATGTTCTCTTTTAACACATGTATATCAACTAACCATGCCACCACCTTGCCAGACCCTATAGTTATGTCATGATTGACCCGGCCCATTCTACATTTATTGTTATGTTTTATTGCTTGCTAGACATCACCACTTTGTCATGCTATCCCTTAAACCAAGCATGATACACTTGACTTTATGATTATCTTATTTGCGAGAACCCTGCCTTGTTTTATGGAACTAAGTGCCACATGGAACAAAGTGCCACGCCACACGGTGGGGGCCACCTCTTGAAACCCATGGGGGCCACCTCTAGAATCCACTCCCTCAGAACAAAGTGCCACATGGAACAAAGTGCCACACCACACGGTGGGGGCCACCTCTTGAAACCCATGGGGGCCACCTCTTGAATCTGAAGGGCTAATACTGTCATGTTCACTTTCCCGTAAACTGATAATCCTTAATAAACTACAACTTGTATGGGGTATGGGTGGAAGTGATGGATGCCGGAATGATACCTTGCTTATAGTAGGTGGATGATATATGGTAGATTACTGTTAGTGGGACCTCGGGCCCACACTAGATGACTGTTAGTGGGACTTTGGGCCCACATCCTGAGTACTGTTAGGGGGACATTGGGCCTCCAAAAAAACCGGTTCCAGGTGTATGAAAACCACTATAAGAAGTGTTATCAGTTCTCCATCTACTTCCGTTAACGACCCTCGACTTTCTTATATATGGATGTATGTGAGTCGGGATCGATACCGAGACACATACCTAGATATATGGGTTAGACGAGTAATAATAATGATAATTGACATTGTTATGGATATTGTTATGATTCTTGATATTCCAGGGATGTTCCAGTTATGTTCCCAGTTTGTGACACTTATTATGATTTCTGTGACTCCAGTGATGATTCCGGTTTTAACTATTACTTGTTCCTGTTTTGGATTTATGGTTGTGTCTATTATGTATTCACGTTTTGACTATCGTATGATTTGCAACTCCGATTCTATACGCTTGATTTCCTGTGGCCTGAGATAAGGGTATATGTATGAGGGTTTCCTTGTTTGGATTATTCCTTCGTTGTACTAGTCTCATGGGACAGTAACTTGAGCATATATAATCACTTTTGCTCGTGATCTGTTTTACTTGCATTTCTTATTTACGATTATGTTATATCCGTTCTTATATTCTATACTTGTGCTCTGACCCATTCCTGTCTCTTAGCCACTTGGCTGCAGTTCATTTATTATTATATGTCTTGACCCCTTGGATTCGCACATTCAGATTCCGAGGCTAGATCGTAGTGGAGTTGTCCATCGTAGATCGAGCCATCCTTGCGAGCAGGCATCCCAGCTCCCGCTCCTTGTGCCTGACTTCTCTTGACTCACGGGATTTCCATCCTACTCGTGAGCCCTTTTGTGCTTTTGCTGTATATTTCACTTTTGGACTTGTATGATAAAAGACATATGGACTATGTAATGTTTATCATACGCTGTGATGACTTTGTATTGTACTTTATGTTGGCATATATGTGTGTATACCATACTTTGCGTTGCACTCTGATCATTTCTTGTTGTACTTTTGCTTAGCGTATATGCGTGGGGGCACTTCCTGACCTACGTATATACGTCGCAGTGACGTCCCCGTATCTGTGAAATCGGGGCGTTACAGAAGGAGATGGATGTCTCGTGGATTCGACTCTTTTCAAGAGTCAAGTTGGTAGCCTGAGATACTCGACAATCATAAGACTTGATATTACTTATAGAGTCGGACTTGTGAGTCGCTACGTGGAGACACCGAAGAAGTCGCATTGGCTAGCTGCAAAGAGGATGCTAAGATATATTAAAGACTCTCTAAACCTTGATCTTTTCTATGCATATGGTGAAATGCACAACTAGTTGGCTATTCAGATAGTAATGGGAGAAGTGACCAAGATGAGAGAAAAAGTAATACAGGCTATATCTTCTATCTTGGGTTAACTGCGTTTTCTTGGACCTTCAAGAAGCAAGGAATTATAACATTATCTTCATGTGAGCAAAATATGTGGCGGCTGCTTCTATAGTCTGTGAAGCAATTTGGTTTAGGAATATTTTAAAGAAGCTGGATCACCACAGGAAGAACCCAATAATGATTTTGGTAGACAACAAATCAGGTATACAGCTTATAAAGAACCCAGTACATCATGGGAGGAGCAAACATATAAATACATGATTTTATTTTCTCAGAGACTATGTAAAGCTGAAAACTGTGAAGCTGGAGTATTGTCATACCACTAAATAAATAGCAAATATATTCACTAAACTTCTACCGGCAGATGCATTTAGAAGATTAAGAGACAAGCTCGGCATGACTACGCTTCAGATTTGAGAGGGTGATTTGTTGGAGTTATGAAGTTAATGCAGTAACAAACTTGAAGCTCATTTACTATACCAATAAAGTTAAGCAAAGGTATAGTATATTTACAAAGAGAGTTTTATGAGATTATTAACATATGTATTTATTACACGTGAAACACCTTTGTATACAATACTATATAAGGGCCACATGTTGTGTTGTAAAGTAAGGAAGAAAGAAAAAAATAAAAATAAAAAAAAGCAAAGTAAAGCATTGCAGAGCTTCTCACTTTGTGTAAAACATTAAATTGAGTGAGTTTATTTGAGTGAAGGTATTAAAAGGGTAGCAACTCAGTACTAAAGAGCATTTGGAGTTGACAAATATCCAATATTTCTTCTCTTACCAGTCTCCCGGTCCAACAACCATATGTTCCACCCTAGCTCTAAAGACATCCTTGAAATGTGCCTGAAAGGCCTCTCTAATTCTACCTTTCTCTTCTATAATCTCCCCTCGTGATTATTTGTTGATATTCTACTATAGTTCACATACAAATATATCCTTAAATTAGACCTACCCGATTCGCTATTGGTATTTGGTTGTGAAGAGACAAGTCAAGGGTTAAACGTAGAGAGCAAGTATAGACCAAATGTTAGAATGAGAGGTTGGAAGGATGCATCATGGTGAGTGAAATAGTCCATGATATCATTGATATGAGAAAATTACTAAAAGTTGAAGAAATTGGCATAATAATCAAAACACTGATGTTTAGCTAAGATTGCCTAAGACTCAAGTAAACAGAGCTTCATATACTAAGATTTTGGATGAGATAAAGCACATTAAATATGATTTCTGGTGCAGGCCATTCAATCAGAAAGAAAATGAAAGAAACTAAAATCTTAAAACATGATCTATGATCTCAAGATTACAATGATTAAACACCAAAACATCAATAATTTCAATTGTTCTTTATACCAATCACAGTAGATTTACCAATCTCTCTTAATTACAGTCACTAGTCATACACTTACGCTACCATTATCATCACAATCACGCAGTGTATATTGCATTTCACATGAAACTAAACAAGAAGGACAATAAAATTTTATTTCCTTATATGTTAGCTCCACTGTAAAACGTCCCCACACAAACTCCCAACTCTCTCACAACTCTCACCGGCTTCACTTGGCAACCCCAACCCTCATCAAGGCAAGGTAAGAGATGATCCTACACAGGAAGAACATGGCAAACATGATTGCGACCGCAATGTACTGCCGTCCGAGCCCCACAAGCGCAATAGCCGGCACATCCGCAACCTTGCAAGTGATCATCGGAGCAGCACAGTGGTAAGTATCAGTTGCCGAGAACTGGGCCGAAGCCAGAAGCTTCAACGAGTTAAAATTGAGGGAAATGTACTTGATCCAGGCGATAAACGAGGGTACTTTCTGCACAAAGTACCCGCCCGCAAGCATGAAAGTGAGCATAATGACGGAGGCCAGGGTGGTGGCGGACTTGAGGTCCATGATCAGCGCGCCTAGCGCGAGACCGATCCCTTGGGCCACTAGAACGTTCAGGAGCATACTGAAGAGGGTCATGAAGAAATTCGCGGCCTTTGGGTTCAGGCCAACCATCCAATATGTAACGGTGATGAAGATCGTTGGTAGTATGAGCTCCATGGGGAGGTCACCGACCATTCTAGCCATGAAGTAGGAGGAGAGCCTGTACATTCGCGAGGATCTTTCTTTCGTCAACATCATTCGCTCTTGCGGGAAGGTGAATATGGCTTGGTAGACGGGGAAGAAGGCCCAGAAGCCCGAGACGAAGAAGAGGAAACCGACCTACAAGCATATGCACACAAGTTAGTGGTTATGAAGTTCAATGAATTGAATCAAAGTTGGTTCGTCGAAGTCCCTTCTCTTCTCTTAGTGATGCAAAATGACAGAACTTTTTTGGATCATCGATGCAAATAACACTATATATCCGTTACCTATATTATTACCTAATTTGCTTCCACTCGTCATATTGGATCATCGATGCAAAGAACCCATTAACTAACCTGATCCTGAGCGCGCCCGCCTGACTTCCACCATAGAGAGCCTGAGATGAACGCCACGAAGAGGATCTCGATGATCTTCATGCTCGAGAAAGCCTCGTGCTTCCTTTCCTTGAGCCCTCTCTCAAGCAGAATCCTGAACTGCTCCCACCACGTCGTCGTCCACTGACTCGTCGCCTTCTCTGGCTCGCCTTCTTTGATTTTGATGCTGACTTCAATAAGCTCCTGCTTCACCTTCACACTCAGATGCTTGTCGTAGGCTGCAAACAGCGCTTCTTTAACTGCAGCTCTGTTCTCCAATGCCTCGCGAGAAGGGACTCCTACATGGCAATGTGACTTGGTAATCTACGAACAATAGCCATAAGGACCTCAGCTTGGAACTTTGAAAGGTTGAGTTGCATACCGTTTGCGAGGTCGAGCAGGAAATCCGCTGGATTCATGGGCACAGCCGGCGCGTACCCGATGCTCGACAAATAGTTCATCACCTCGCTCGCTTTGCCGAAGTAGACAGTGCTCCCGTCCGTCAGCAGCAACACCTTATCGAACATGTAGAACAGGCTGCTTGACGGCTGGTGGATCGTCATGACCACCGTCCTCCCCCCTTTCGTCAGCTGCGACAAGGTGGCCACTATCCTCTGTGCCGTCGTCGAGTCCAGCCCCGACGTGGGCTCGTCGAGGTACAGCAGGCTGGGGTTGGTCAGCATTTCCTGCCCGACGCTGACCCGCTTCCGCTCGCCCCCTGAGACCCCCCTCAGCATCCCCCCGCCGATGACGCTGTTGCGGCAGACGGTGAGGCCGAGCTCGGACATGACGGCCTCGGCCTGCGCCGCCTTTTCTAGGCGGGTCAGGGTGCTGGGGAGGCGGAGGAGGGCGGTGTAGAGGAGGGTCTCGATGACGGTGAGGTGGGGGTAGAGGACGTCGTCCTGGGTGACGAAGCCGATGCTGCGGTTGAGGGAGCTGGAGAAGGGGCGGCCGTTGTAGGTGATGTCGCCGGTGAGGTTGCCACCGAGGCGGCCGCCGAGGGCCGTGAGGAGGGTGGTCTTGCCGCTGCCGGAAGGGCCCATCATGGCCAGCATTTCGCCCGGGAGGACGGCGCCGGAGACGCCTTTGAGAATCTTACGCTCGCTCTGCCGGTGTTTTTCTTTTTCGGCTCCAGCTTTGCTTTGCTCTTGATTTTGTACACCACATCTTCAAACTGCGCAGTGAGCAGAGGATCTTGATTTAAACTTTAAGGTTCAAATCTATCTCAAGAGTACAGCAAGTGAGTTAATGGGTCAAGAACTGCATCGCATAAGTTTCTAATACGTTTCCTGTTGGAACAAGTACTGAGTTTAAAATAACAATAAACAATGAACTCAATGTTTCATAGATTCTTAGATTCTTACAAGGTTCGCAAGTTCATTAAATTTAAAAGCCTTTCATTCAATTAACTTGATATAAGTGAAATAAATTAATGAAAAAGAATTTTAATTCCTTGATCCATTAACTTTTCTTGTAGTTTCTTCTTTTAATTTGTTCCAGAATTGGAATGAACTAAATACAGAGCTAGTCTGATTTCATCCACTCTCTCAAAAGAAAAGGCTCATTTTAAAATTCCTCCAATACTTTTTGCACTATGATTAAATTATGAGATTCATAATTTCATATATAAATTGTGTAAATAATATTACTTAGTTGTCATGTGATGATATTTTGGTATGGGTAGGTTTTTTTTTTTTTTAAATCTTTGAATATCTACAAATTTGTAGTAAATCGTACTCCTGTATCTATACAACCTTTGAGTTTTATACAGACTCACATGTTATATAATATACGAGTTAGAAAGCTTGAGTTAGAATTGAATTACTCTTTAATAAAAGATATTAATTTAAAAATCTATATGATTCTTATTTAAACTGATATCTTTGAAGTTTATTGTAAAAAAAAAATTACCTTCTCAATATAAAATCAAATTTGAATGTTTGATATGTAATTTCATGGTGAATTTGACAATTTATAGGTGAAATGGTCAATTTTTTGTCCTTCATCGGTGAAACTCGATAAAGAATGAAATAGATGAAAAAAGGAGAGGAAAACATGTACAAGAAATTAAGTATCAAAATCAGTTCAAGAGAATCATACAAGATATGTTGGAAAAAAATAAGTTCAAGAGGATCATATGTTGAAAACAAACTTAACCATGATAATGATTATAGTCGTTCTTCTTTTATCTCAAGACAAATTGTAGACATGATAAATTCTTATGATGAAGGAAATTGATAACTATGTAGGTGAGATAAGTTTTAAGAGAAGCATGAACTTTTATGAGAAATCAATTTGTTAATAGAAATCTAAAATATTAAAAAATATAAAGAATACAAAAATTCAAAATAGAGAAAACTCTCTTCCAATAGATTGAAGAAAATTTTAGAAGATCTAGAAATTGATCATATTTTCATTACTAAATACCGATCAAATACTCCTGTAATTGCAAACAAGTTTTTTTTAACAATAACCAATAATCCTTCTGCTCATTAAAAAAAAATTGACCTACAGATAACCCATTATTTCATTATTTTTATAGGAGCATGGATACATAAACGAATATCAGTAAAAACGAGAAGAAGAGGATTCTCATACCTTAAGGGTAATCGGATTCTTAGATTTGGAGAAGATAGAACGGCTTCGGATTTCGACAGCAGAATTCGACTCCATCTTCTCCATTGATATTCTTCCCCTCGACGACGACGACGAAAGAACAGTGTAAATGTACAAGTATTAAGCTCTCTCTCTCCCCTCTCTTCTCTCTCACTCTCTTTCTCTCTCTCAAGGCAATTGGAATGGTGAGGAGAGCTCATATATAGAAGAATATGTGTAAATATTAGGGTCACCAAATCTGGCCCTCTCTCTTCTCTCTCACTCTCTTTCTCTCTCTCAAGGCAATTGGAATGGTGAGGAGAGCTCATATATAGAAGAATATGTGTACATATTAGGGTCACCAAATCTGGCACAAGCACTGCTCATTAAATTGTGAATTAGAGTTTATTTGCTACGAGCCAGGGGACATGCATGTAGGCGATGAAAGATATACACGTATATCTACGAGAGAGAGAAAATGTGATCTCTCTCACGTTGGGTCTTCGAACAGAAAACCCAGAAACCCTAAAAAATGAAATAAAATCTATCAAGAACGCAAAGAAGCAATTTATCTTTTCTCTATAAATCTAAATCAACCTCAATTCTGATTTCTGAAGTACAAGAGATTTGATCTCAACCGTTGATTTTTGTAGAGTGTTTGCTGGAAAATGACTCAGAAAATATATTTTTTATTTTCTTTAATTTGTGTGGGGTCCAAGGCTTTTCCAACAAACCTCCTTGTTTGACTGAAAAAAAAAATCCAAAAAATTTTATTTAACTCTCAAATTAAGAAAAAAATTAGTTAAAAACTGATGCAAACCAGGCTTAATTTTTTCAATAATAAATTGACAATTATCAATTTTCTATGAGTCGCTTTTCAAGACAAACCGGGCTTAACAATGAAGAGTAACTACGAATTCTTGAGAGCCGAAGAGACTTTTTTTCATTTTCAATGCACAAATAACTCCAACAAACATGTATAAAATAGGTAGTTGACTGTTGCTATTCTAATCAGTAGTTCATATTAATAGTTATAAAGGTAAGAGCATGTGACATGCATGTTTAAGAATAAAATCGAAAGTCGACCGTGAAGTGACGGTCAAGAAAGCAAAAAACTTCCTACCAAAATAGGAAATAGTAGAGATATATAACACACATAGGGCGTGTTTGGTTGTAAGGAAGTGGGCGGAAGTAAGAAAATGGGGAAGTATAATTGCTCACTTCTCTATCTATTTAAACACTAGAAAAGAAAAATGAGAAAACCCTTTTTCCTTTTCTCTTTTCTCTTTTACACAATTACTTCATCACTTTCAGGGTGCTATAGTTAATTTTGTGATCATGTAAATCTCATCTGTAATAAGTTATAACTCAAAGCAGTTAATTTTTGTGGTCGTGTAAATCTCACTTGTATTCTAATTACAATCTAATTTTTATTTTTCTAATTAGTTTTTATTTTAATATTATTTTGCGGTCAACTTTGTGGTCAACTTTTTTACTTTCACTTTCATATTACCATCCAAACACGAAAAAAGACATAACATTTTTCAAAACACACTTCCCACCAACATCCAAACACTGAAAAACTCACTAATCATTTCTCAAGTTTCAAAGAGAACTATTACTATTTCCTCACTTCCTCGCTTCCACCCCTAACCAAACAGTCCCATAGCTTATTAGATGTTAAAATTTGTTGGGCTAAGATTCAGTTATTGAGGGTTGGGGCAGGTTTGAGGTCGGGCTTGGAATGTTTAGTGTCGATCTGAGCCTTAACAAAGTAAGAGTCTTTCTAGATGTTAAAAATTATACCCGACCAAAAATTTCAAACTCATAACTAAATTACTTTTTCAATTTTTCTTCCTAACTATAGAAATCAAACAAATATTCTTATTTCAACTAAGTATAAGAAATCCTAATTATGATTCTCTTATTCATTAAAATTAACTTAATTTCTTACAAAAATAAGTCAAAATATTATTTTTCTTTTCAAAAAGTTATATTTCAAACAAAAAAATATTAATTTGTTTATACAAGAAAACCTAAATGAAAACTTATGTTAGAATCCTCCCCTACACTTGATTGCACACATTTATTGCATTATTTTTTATTATATTTTCACATTTATCATGTAATAAATCTGCTAAATTTCTTGTCTTAAATGTCTATTTTGTAGAAGATAATCATGGGGAGAAAGAGGATAAAATCAAATAAATATCAGTTAAATTCAGATTTAACTAGATCTATTTGGTTAGAGGAGGATGATCCCAAATCCAGTTGGTTAAATTCAGTATTTGGTAAATCAAGTAGTTAAAGATAAAGATCAACCGAGGATAACATCAATTACAGAGTCCAAATCCAAAGGGATAAATGGATAGAGAGAAATCAACGGATGAGATGAAGCAATTTTGACTCAAATTCAAGCTGGATACATTTTAGTATTTAAATCATAATTTTCGCTACCGACTCAACTAAGATGATCAAGAAAGAGGACTTAAAGGTTACGACTCTTATGTTGATTATTGTTTCTAATTCTGTAATTTGATAATCTATATTCAGCAATCAACACGCCAATAAGTTACAGATCAGAACTGAATATCCACATCAAATCAAGTTTGAAGATAAGGGAAGAATTCAAATTCATAAATAGCCATGTGGCGCCCCGATCCGGCGGGTACGAGGACGCCACTGCGACGTACATACGCAGAGCAATGGTACCAATGTACGCTAAGTATTAATACAACACAATACAGGGATCAGAGTACGAAAATACATGGTGTTATACATTCAAACACAAAATAGTATAAGTACTCAGTCATCACAATCTGTGACATAATATTACATATGAAAGTATACCTAGAGGGGGGTGAATAGGTGTAAGGTAATCTAATGACAAATAATGCGGAATTAAAATAAATTGCAACACACTTAGTGTAACCAAAGGTGTAGCCGAAGTTCCGGTGAAGGGCTCTAGACTATCTCCTCTTAATTCCTCTAAATAAGAGTTGAGATTGTTGGCCCAGAGGCCCTTCACTTAGTTTTGATGATGATTAACTTATGTAGTTATAGTTTACTAATAATCTTGTGATATTTAGTTTCAGATATTTGATCAAGATATTAGTAGGTGATTAGCTTCAACAAAGGTGTTTCAGAGCTTTCACATGGTGATTCAAGAGCTCAAGCGTCAAGATCGCATCTAGCACTCGGTTGGAGTCAAGCTCGTTTAGATCGGTTTTGGATCGAGTCGACTTGGAGAAGGAATTCTACAAGAAGACATCGGTTTGTTTAGTCTAAGATTTTATTTAGATCTTATGTTAAAGATTAGATAGTATTGATATGCTCAAGTTCACAATACACACACAAGTTTAAGGTTTCATGTTTGTTTTCGGTTTAAACCGGTTTCAGTTTTTCATATATATAATTTTCATGAATAGATAGAATCAAAATAAGTTTACATGGTTTAATGTATATTAGATTTGATATATATATATCTATGCTTCATCTATTTAGAAAAACTTACTTTGATAGTCTATTTCATGAGTTGGAGTTTTGTATTTAAACAAAACTTATTTTTGGATTTCATGTCAAAACATAGATATAAATCTTTATATGTATATTGGATTCTATCCATATACAATATACTTCAAAGTTGTTTCAATACATATTTTTGTATTTACATGAGTTTTGAAGAAAAGGTTTTCCATTTCAAAATCCTAGTTTTTGAAAAATACGGTTTTTAGTTTAAGGCAAATTTTCAAGAACACAAAACTGGTTCAAATAGTTTGAAATATGTGTTGAATTTTACTCACACATATTTGTATTTCAAAGATCTAATAAGAACTGAATTTTGTGGAATTTATGTAATTTTATGGGATTTAATTGAAGTCAAATACCCAAGTTTTTAATCCCTATAAGTTTGACCTGGCTGTCTGCCGGTCGACCAAGGGAGAAGTCGGTCGATCGGTCCGGTCGATCGACGTGCACAGAACGTGCATGCAACCCAGGCTGGGAGGTCGGTCGACCGCCAGAGAGCTTCTGCTCTTTAGAAATGGCCCCGGTCGACTGGCAGAGAGCTCTGCTCTCTGTTTTCAGTTTTCGGTCGACCGGTGGCTCAATGGTCATAAATATGACCGTTGGCCGGTCGACCGCCCAATCGACCAGAAGGGCAGTTTTGCCCTTTGCCAGACTGCCAACGGGCAGAATTTGTTGGGGCTATAAATACCCCCCATTTGAGCTGATTTTCAACAACAATTTCAAGAGCAAAATTTTTTATCTTTCAGCAAGTTTTTAAAAGAGTTTTAGTACCAAAAGATTTGATCTTTATTTGTTTTTAAAAGGGTTAAAAAACCAAGAAAAAGAGAAGTCTTTGGGATTTATTTTTGTTCTTCATTTCCAATATATCCTAGAAGTTTTTTCAAGTATTTTCTTTGTGATTTTGATTTCCAAACTCTTTATTTTCTCACACTTAGCGTATCATATCTATCCTATCTATAGGATCTTGTTTAGTGTGAAAATTGGTTTGTGGTTTGTTGAAACAACCAAGTGTTGTAAACCCTTATCTTTACTTGACTTTGTGTCTTTCCCTCTAAGTATAGAGGAGGTTGTGCAATTGGGTTGCTGGTATCACTCTAAGTGTAGAGGTGATTGAGTTTGTTGGTATCCCTCTAGTGAGAGGTTGTATTTGTTGTGAGAAGAGTTGTGTACTCTCAAGTTGTATTTGCCCAAATCCTCAATGGAGGTTCCCTGTGTGGGAAGTCCTGTGTGGACGCCATAGTGAAAATCCTTCTGTGTGAAGGCGGGAACATAGAGTTGGGTGCTCGAACCTCGAAATATATCCTTGTGTTTACGTTTGATCCACTATCTCTAAACTCTCTCTTATATTGTGCCTTGCATTGATTCATATTGTTCATTCATACTTATATGCTTGGCATTACTTGTGCGTGTGCCTCTCTTGTGTTGAACCAAGAGAGCTTCAAATAGCACCTCAACTCTTATTTAGAGGAATTTAGAGGAGATAGTCCAGAGCCCTTCACCGATAATTCGGCTGCACTAAGTGTGTTGCAATTAGTTTTTAATTCCGTATTATTTGTTATTAGATTAACCATACACCTATTCACCCCCTCTAGGTGTACTTTCAAATAGTATTAGAGCCTACGCTCCTGATATTAGGTTTAACCACCCAGGAGTGAGATCCTGATTAGCTAATTTAGTTTTTGCATTTGCACACTTATATTGTTTACACACACTCATGGATTATCTTGCACCTCCCATGTTTGATGTTTCTAACATCGATATGTGAAAGCATAGGATGAGTATATACCTAAAAACTCTAGGTTTGCATGTTTTTCTTGTCGCTACCAAGAAATCTTATCTTGGTAATAGCAAGCATATAGAGGCCAATACACAAGCTCTAACGGCACTTAAGAGCACTCTAAACAAAGAACATTTGTCGATGGTTTCTCATTGTGATTCCGCTTTTGCAGTGTGGAACACTTTGACCTCTCCCGCGCTACAAACGACGAAATATGTGGAGGAGGAATCTAGTGGAGGAGAATCCGAATAATAATGCTACATGGTCCAAGGGAATAACTCCCTTGAGGTAAATTCAGAAGCTCAACTAGATGATTGTGCTAGTTCTTCCGGCGATGATCATATTGATGTCGATGCATTAAATGAAGAACTATCTGTTGTTTGTGAAAAATTATTAGAAAAATATCAACTCTTAGAAAAGAAAAGTTTTGCATTAAATAAAGAAAATGAGGATTTAATTTCAAAACTTGATGTGTCTTTGCAAGGAAAGGTTGAGATTTCTAATGAAAGGGACTCATTGAAATTCCAACTTGAACTTGCCCTAAATAAAAATAAAATTTGAAAAATAAAAATGATTGTGAGGAAGTTTTGAAGAAAAATGAAGTTTTATCTTCAAAACTTGTTTTTATTTTAAAAGAAAATGATTCTTTGAAAAACAAAATTATTTCTATTTCAAAGGAATTAGATTTAATCTAATAAAAATATTTTTTTGAAAAATGATTTAGATACTCATGTTTGTCATGCTACTGTAGCTTCATCATTTAACTTACCTATTGCATGCTCCACTTATCTTCAAGTATTAAAAATGATATTTGTGTTTTGAAGAAAAGTGTTGATTGTTTGGGCTCCATTTTGAGCCAATGTGCCATGATCCACACACGTTTGAAATCTATGTTTCGAAAGAAACATGTTCCTCCTATGCATGCACACAAACCACGGCATACACATGCTTCCCACGTACATACAATAACACCATGTTTGCTCATGTGTACACTTGTACACATTGTAGACGTAAGAGCCACCTTGTAAAATTTTGCTTTGATAGAATTCATGATTCGAATTTTGCAAATAAATTTGTTTGGGTTAGGAAAGGTGCCCAAAAGAGTATGGGTACCAAAAGTCACTCCTATTTTATTTGATGTAGGTGTTAGCTCTCACATGACGTGAGAGTTGTTGGTGCCTTGAGGTGGATGCGATCCGAGCTTAAAGATGACAATTTTGGATGCATCACTTTCAAGGGAAGTTTGGTGGGAGAACCACCATGGTTTGGAGATATAGTGTAATACCTCGTTTCCGTCACACGTACTAAGTTGCGTATTCTGATTTTCGATCGTATTTCTTGATTTACCTCCCGTATTTGACCAATTTCAATTTCAAATGTCATTTTCTAATATATTAGATTTTATGTGATTTTCTGGAATTTTCTAAAATTAAAATGAATTTCTTCAAAACCGGTGTCGACCAGTGTCACTGATCGATTCCCGAATTTTTATCTTACAAACAGTTAGGAATTTCTAGAAAGTCCTTTAGGCATTATCTCTTAGAATCGTATCTTCTATCTACATTCTTTTTCTTAGAATTTTATGAATTTATGAAAATTCTTTCGGAGTCGGTATTTTATTGGTCCCGAGATTTTTAACTTTAAAATTATAAGGTATTTCTTAAAAAGGGTTTTACTATGAGTCTACGTATATTATTATTGATTTTTGGTGAAAATTGCGAGTCGTTCCGAGATACTCGAAATCAGGACGATTTCGGTATTTTCCGAAATGTTTTCCGTGTACGTGACTTTAACCCGGGAACCCGTGTTTTCAATATTTTAATATTTCGAGTTAGAGAAATATCTTCCCATTTGGATTTCTTTTCTTTTTCCTTTTCCTTAAATCCTTTAGCTTCCTCCATAATCCATTTGAATTTCTATTTTCCAAAATTCAAATATTTTCCAAAATATCTTTCTTCCACAACCTTCCCCATTAATACTCTCCACCTCACCCCCCACTTGGCTAATTGTGATTGGTCAAGAAAATATCTCATTCTATATTTGCAAAAAGACCCCTCTCAATTATTTAATTATTTCTCCTTTACAAATCCAAACCCTATTTAAACTAAACTCTTTACATTTTTATTCTTTTCTTCACTTCATCAAGAAACCAACCTTTGCAAATTCCTCTCCTTCTCTAAAGTAAACCCTAGGTCCTTGTCCCATCTCGAGCAATTACAACTTGGGATTTGGGATCGTCCGCGAGATCGTCGAGGATCACTTCGGCACTTTTCGTCGACCTCGAATTCTTCCGGAACTCGTAGAAAGCCCCAAACAACCGTTCGAAGTGAGTATATTTACTCACCAAGACTAGACAACTTCCTTGTTTACTTGTGATGCTCATTCATGTACATTTATGCCATAAAAATCGTATTTTTAACCAATCAAACAACCATCAGAATTTCTATTCTGTTTTCTGTTTTTCCCAGTATTAGTCGACTTGACCTAGGACCTAGTCGACTAACCCGCTTCAGTTGAAACGTAACTTTTCTGATTTTCACAGTTTTAGTCGACTAAGCCATTTTTACCAGTCGACTAGACCACCCTAGTCGACTACATTTTGACCCCTAGTCGACTAATTTTCCTTGGACCAGAAAACACCAACTCTCGGCTCTAGTCGACTTATCCCAAATTATTAGTCGACCAGAGACCTCTAGTCGACTATACATAGTACCCTAGTCGACTAACATGTCCCGGAAATTTATCCCAACTTTCTATATCACAGATTTGGTCGACTTGCACATTTGTTAGTCGACTAATCTTTCACCAAGTCGACTACCCTTCCAACCCCAGTCGACTAACAAACTCTCTGGAAATCACTTTAGTCGACTCCTGCAGACTAGTAGTCGACTGATGACCTTTATTAGTCGACTAATCTTTCACCTAGTCGACTAATTCTGGCTGGTTAACTCAGTTGTTTTCTTTTCTGATTTTGGTCTAAACATGATACATGTATGATATGCTAGTATTGTTTATGCTTCATAATTGATACCACATGACATGTTACTTGCAGGATCTCATGACATATACTTCATGACATGTTACCATGTATTTTCATGTAGGACTTGTTAATTAAATTGTATATCTCCACCTTATCATGCTATCACTTATACCAAGCATGATAGACTTGACTCTTGTATAAAATAGATCAACTTATATTGGGTCCGGGGAGACCATGCGGATATCGATTGTGTTCGTGTTTACAGTGGTTTTAGGAAATGTTGTGCAACTCATGTTCCGGTCTAACCTGCGGTACACCAGGGGACCGAGGGGAGAGCTTGCTCCCTATTCAGGAATCAAGTCATGACAAGAGCATACAAATAAGACTCTACTGTTTAGCCTAGCGGCTGGCTTCCGTTTACAAGCAACGGAACAATCATGGACCGTTATCCCGGGCATGTACGGGGTCCACTGTAAACATAGTTCGTCGATACAACCGCTGATTTCCAATAACCCCCTTGCTTTACTGGGATATGGATCTATGTGCTCTGGGACGCTGGGTCACATAGCTAGATATCACGATAAAACAAGTAATAAAATTTAGATATTAATTGTAGATATATTGTATTTAGACTTGTAGTTCCATGCCCTTTTATATGTTACTTGATGTCCACTATATGATCCTAGACTACTTATTCATGTCCCTTAGCCACTTGGCCATATCTCGTTATTGTTATATGTCTTGATTCTGTGGATTTGCATATTCAGATTTCGAGACTTGGAACGAAGTGGATCCATCCACTGAGGACCAAGAGTATTTCAGTGAGCAGGCCGACCAGCTCTAGTTCCTCCAGGGCCGTACTTTTCCTTTTGGCTCACAGGATTTTTCTCTCTCAAGTGAGCATTTGTATATATCCTTGTACATATTCTTTTGGACTTGGTTGTGAAACAAAACACTTGTAAAGTGTATCAGTTCGTAACCTGTATAACTTTGTACTTAAGCTTTATTGTTGGCATATATGAATATACCACGCTTGTGTTATACTCTGATTTTGTATTGTATTGTACTTTTACGCTTAGCGTATATACGTGGGGGCAGTTCTGACCTACGTATATACGTCGCGGTGACGTGTCCGTATCCGCCAGGATCGGGCGTTACAGGTTGGTATCAGAGCCTGGGCTCTTACACCTAAAGTACAATCAAGTAGCAAATTATCGTAATTTGCTTATGCCAACTACAATGTACAAAGTTATAGAGTCCGTCTTGCTTCCTTCTTTGATCAATTCCTTCATATCCTGAACTCCCTTCAATCGTTTCCAATTCCAGTTATCCTTCATAATGGAGAGACGATCAGGTCGTAACAACATTGGGCAGGCACCCAATGGACCAGTTGGTGGAGAGAGTGCTGATGTCCTGAGAATCATGCAGACTATGGTGGACAATCAGCAACAGCAGATGCAGAATCAGCAACAGCAGATGCAGAACCAGCAGCAGCAGATGCAGAATCAGCAACAGCAGATGGAACATCAGCAGCAGCAGACCGAACTCCTTAGGCAAGAGTTAGCTGCCCCAAAGGAACAGAAGCCCGGGAATGTATCGGACTTCAGAAGATTACAGCCTGCTGTATTCACGGGGAACGAGCAACCATTGGATGCGGAACAATGGTTGACGGACACGACAAACCTGCTGAACGCCGCCAGTGTGCCCAAGGAAAATCAGGTTGAAGTAGCCAAGATCCAGCTTAAAGACATAGCTCGGACTTGGTGGTTGGCTGAGGAGGCCCGGTTGGAGAAACCTATTACCTGGGCTACCTTCACCAAGAGTTTCTACAGCCGTTTCTTTCCTGCTACAGCACGGAAAGATATGGCGGAACAATTCATCATGCTCCAGCAGGGGAACAAGTCTGTAGACCAGTATGCTGCAGAGTTTCTTCGTCTGAGCCGCTTCGCGCCATATATGGTGGCGGACGAGGAGGATAGAGCCAGCAGGTTTCAGCAGGGCCTGCAGTTGGACTTACAGGTCTCCTTGCTGCCTCAACAGTTGAAGACCTATTCTGAGGTTCTCACCATCGCTCGAGAGGTAGAACGAGTGTTACAGAGGAAGCAAGAGAACCAGGCCATGAAGAGGCCGTTTGTGCCTATGGGAAGAGGAGTCCCGTTTAGAGCGGCGAAGGTTCAGAGGCAACCTTTCAGGCCGGCTCCTTATCAGTCAGCCCAATCACTTACCGTCTGCAGCTATTGCGAGAAGCCAGGGCACTCCCGACAGAATTGCCGAAGGGCAAACGGCTTGTGTTTGATATGTGGGTCTCGAGGGCATGCAGTAGAGACTTGTCCACACCATCGGAGATTTGGGATGGCCAACCAGCCCTTGCCAGGACTTCCAGGACCCAGTGGACAGAGAGTGCTGCCAGGACCAATTGGGCAGAGGGACCAAGGGCCAGTAGTAAGGAGAGCACCCCTTCCTCCACAGCATATGATTCGCCCAGTCCAGAGAGGAGGCAGGACAGCAGCCGGACGTGGCAGAGGTCAGGCTTACAACCTGACGGAAGCAGAGGCTGAGGCTTCAGAGGATGTGATTACAGGTAACATTAGAGTACACTCAAAGCCTGTTCTCGCTTTATTCGACTCTGGTGCATCCCATTGTTACATCTCAGATAAATTTGTGGCTATACATTCTATTCCTGTTAGATTTTTAGACCACAAATGGGAGATAAGTACAGGGAATGGGGTAGTCTTATCATCTAGAGTGTGTACTGACTGTCCAGTAGAACTGTGTGACAAGGTCTTAGCCATAGATATGCTCGTGCTCGATACTAAGGGGTACGATGTGATCTTAGGCATGACCTGGCTCAGTCAGTATCATGCTATAATTGATTGTAGAGAGAAGAAGATCAATTTTAGAATTCCCCATCAGCCTGAGTTTCAGTTTAGTGGGGAAGTGAAGTCCACTAAGGGAAAGCAGATCATTTCATCGGAAGTTCAGAAGCAGAAGGTGCCAGTGTGGGATGAATTCCCGGAGGTGTTTGCGGAGATTACAGGATTGCCACCTGTCAGGACGATTGAGTTCTCCATCGAGACTATTCCAGGAGCAGCACTATATCTAAGGCTCCGTACAGGATGGCACCGACGGAGTTGGAGATCCTGAAGAAGCAGCTGCAGGAGTTATCAGATAAGGGATTGATCAGGCCGAGTGCTTCACCATGGGGAGCTCCAGTACT
Organism: Agave tequilana; assembly: GCA_038442645.1. NCBI lineage: Eukaryota > Viridiplantae > Streptophyta > Magnoliopsida > Asparagales > Asparagaceae > Agave > Agave tequilana. The sequence goes on along the minus strand of JAVJIF010000856.1, from coordinate 57,294 downwards.
GTTGGCGAATAAGAAGGATGGTAGCAAGAGACTTTGTATTGACTATAGGGAGTTAAACAAAGTCACCATCAAGAACAGGTATCCCCTTCCCAGAATAGATGACTTATTTGATCAGCTTCATGGAGCCCGTGTATTCTCCAAGTTGGACTTACAGTCGGGCTATCACCAGCTGAGGGTGAAGCAGGAGGATGTACTGAAGACGGCATTTAGGACCCGATATGGCCACTACGAGTTTCTTGTTATGCCTTTCGGAGTCACTAATGCCCCTGCAGTGTTTATGGATTTAATGAACCGAGTGTTCTCGCCCTTCTTGGATCAGTTTGTTGTTGTCTTCATCGACGACATCTTGATTTATTCTAAGAACAGGAAGGAGCATGAAGAACACTTGAAGATTGTGTTGCAGACACTTCAGCAGGAGCAGCTTCATGCCAAGAGGAGCAAGTGCGAGTTCTGGCTAGACAGTATAGCATTCCTCGGACATGTGGTGTCAGCAGAAGGTGTATCCGTTGATCCGGGCAAGGTACAAGCAGTAAAGGAGTGGCCAGTCCCGAGGACAGTGACAGAGATAAAGAGCTTTCTTGGACTAGCTGGATACTACAGACGCTTCATCCAGGATTTCTCTCGGATTGCAGCTCCATTGACGAAGCTTACCAGGAAAGGGGAGAAGTACATCTGGACTGAGGAGTGTGATGCAGCCTTCGAGCAGTTGAAGCAAAAGCTCATTTCAGCTCCTATCTTGAGAACTCCCTCAGGGAGAGGAGGATGGTCATCTTTAGTGATGCCTCAGGTAAAGGCCTGGGATGTGTGCTTATGCAACATGATCATGTGATAGCATATGCATCTAGGCAATTGAAGCCTCATGAGAGAAATTACCCAACTCATGACCTGGAGTTGGCGGCAGTAATCTTTGCTTTGAAGATTTGGAGGCACTATCTTCTGGGAGATAAAGTGCTGATATATACAGATCACAAGAGCCTCAAATATATCTTTTCTCAGAAAGAGCTGAACATGAGGCAGAGACGGTGGCTGGAGCTTATGGCAGACTACGACATTGACTTGCAATATCATCCAGGCAAGGTCAATACAGTCCCGGATGCTTTGAGTAGGATGCCAGAGAACAGAGTACTTGTCCAGTTCACTCAGCAGGAGGACTTGATTCGGGATTTCATCCGATTGGATTTGATGGTGGTCCGAGGAGCTGAGAAGACAGGACAGCTTATGGCCTTACAGATCCAGTCTTCACTGTTGGAGGAGATTAAGGAGGCACAGAAGGAGGACCCCAGACTTCAGACATTCAGAGATCAAGTCGAGGCTGGATTGAGGACGGATATCTGTATTCGTCCGGATGGTGCCTTGTACTATGGAGATAGACTTTGTGTCCCTCAGGGGGAAGTGAGACAGAAGATTTTGGCTGAAGCACACAGTTCAGCCTACTCTATACACCCGGGGGGAAACAAGATGTACCAGGACCTGAAGAAGCACTTTTGGTGGAATGCCATGAAAAGAGAGATAGCTCAGTTTGTGGCTAAGTGCTTGGTGTGCCAGCAGATAAAGATCGAGCATCAGAGATCAGCTGGACTTCTACAACCTTTGCCAATACCTGAGTGGAAGTGGGAGCATATCACAATGGACTTTGTCACGGCATTACCTCGTAGTCCCAAAGGTAACAATGCCGTGTGGGTCATCATTGATCGCCTCACTAAGTCGGCCCACTTCATACCTTTCCGGGTCGGCCAGACGACGGAGGTTTTAGCAGAGAAGTATATGAGGGAAGTCGTTCGTCTGCATGGAGTGCCAGTCAGTATTGTTTCAGACAGAGACACGAGATTCAGATCTCACTTTTGGGAGAGTCTCCAAGAGAGTCTGGGCACTCGTCTGAAGTTCAGTACAGCTTATCATCCCCAGACAGACGGACAGTCAGAGCGGACCATACAGATCCTTGAGGACATGCTTAGAGCCTGCATGATTGAGTTCGGAGGTTCATGGGAAGACCATCTACACTTGGCCGAGTTTTCTTATAACAACAGTTACCAGGCAAGTATAAAGATGGCACCTTTTGAGGCACTGTATGGTAGGAAATGTCGATCACCGATTTGTTGGGATGAGGTCGGTGAGCGGAGTTTATTGGGACCAGAGATGTTGATCCAGACTACAGAGAAGGTCAGAGTTATCAGAGAGCATCTCAAGACAGCTCAGAGCAGGCAGAAGAGTTGGGCAGATTCTCGGAGGAGGCCATTGGAGTTCGGAGCTGGAGATCATGTATTCCTGAAGATTTCACCGACCAAGGGAGTGATCCGCTTCGGCACTCGTGGGAAACTAAGTCCGAGGTATATCGGCCCATTCGAGATATTGGATCGAGTGGGAGATGTGTCTTATCGATTGGCGTTGCCGCCATCGTTGGACGGAGTTCATAATGTTTTCCACGTGTCTCAGTTGAGGAGGTATGTAAAGGATGACAGCCATATTTTGGATCATTCCGAGCTGGAGCTACAACCAGATTTATCATATCAGGAGCAGCCAATGGCCATTTTGGATAGAAGTGTGAAGACACTGAAGAGCAAGGATATACCTTTGGTGTTAGTATCTTGGAACCGCCATGTGCCAGGAGAGGCCACATGGGAGCGAGAGGACGTCATCCGAGAACGATACCCGCAACTCTTCACCACTTGGTAAGACTCTTCCCTCCTATCTCTACCGTTATATTCCATCTATCATGTCTTTCCTTGTTGTCTTTCATCTTGCGAAATTTCGAGGACGAAATTTTTGTAAGGTGGGTAGATTGTAATACCTCGTTTCCGTCACACGTACTAAGTTGCGTATTCTGATTTTCGATCGTATTTCTTGATTTACCTCCCGTATTTGACCAATTTCAATTTCAAATGTCATTTTCTAATATATTAGATTTTATGTGATTTTCTGGAATTTTCTAAAATTAAAATGAATTTCTTCAAAACCGGTGTCGACCAGTGTCACTGATCGATTCCCGAATTTTTATCTTACAAACAGTTAGGAATTTCTAGAAAGTCCTTTAGGCATTATCTCTTAGAATCGTATCTTCTATCTACATTCTTTTTCTTAGAATTTTATGAATTTATGAAAATTCTTTCGGAGTCGGTATTTTATTGGTCCCGAGATTTTTAACTTTAAAATTATAAGGTATTTCTTAAAAAGGGTTTTACTATGAGTCTACGTATATTATTATTGATTTTTGGTGAAAATTGCGAGTCGTTCCGAGATACTCGAAATCAGGACGATTTCGGTATTTTCCGAAATGTTTTCCGTGTACGTGACTTTAACCCGGGAACCCGTGTTTTCAATATTTTAATATTTCGAGTTAGAGAAATATCTTCCCATTTGGATTTCTTTTCTTTTTCCTTTTCCTTAAATCCTTTAGCTTCCTCCATAATCCATTTGAATTTCTATTTTCCAAAATTCAAATATTTTCCAAAATATCTTTCTTCCACAACCTTCCCCATTAATACTCTCCACCTCACCCCCCACTTGGCTAATTGTGATTGGTCAAGAAATATCTCATTCTATATTTGCAAAAAGACCCCTCTCAATTATTTAATTATTTCTCCTTTACAAATCCAAACCCTATTTAAACTAAACTCTTTACATTTTTATTCTTTTCTTCACTTCATCAAGAAACCAACCTTTGCAAATTCCTCTCCTTCTCTAAAGTAAACCCTAGGTCCTTGTCCCCATCTCGAGCAATTACAACTTGGGATTTGGGATCGTCCGCGAGATCGTCGAGGATCACTTCGGCACTTTTCGTCGACCTCGAATTCTTCCGGAACTCGTAGAAAGCCCCAAACAACCGTTCGAAGTGAGTATATTTACTCACCAAGACTAGACAACTTCCTTGTTTACTTGTGATGCTCATTCATGTACATTTATGCCATAAAAATCGTATTTTTAACCAATCAAACAACCATCAGAATTTCTATTCTGTTTTCTGTTTTTCCCAGTATTAGTCGACTTGACCTAGGACCTAGTCGACTAACCCGCTTCAGTTGAAACGTAACTTTTCTGATTTTCACAGTTTTAGTCGACTAAGCCATTTTTACCAGTCGACTAGACCACCCTAGTCGACTACATTTTGACCCCTAGTCGACTAATTTTCCTTGGACCAGAAAACACCAACTCTCGGCTCTAGTCGACTTATCCCAAATTATTAGTCGACCAGAGACCTCTAGTCGACTATACATAGTACCCTAGTCGACTAACATGTCCCGGAAATTTATCCCAACTTTCTATATCACAGATTTGGTCGACTTGCACATTTGTTAGTCGACTAATCTTTCACCAAGTCGACTACCCTTCCAACCCCAGTCGACTAACAAACTCTCTGGAAATCACTTTAGTCGACTCCTGCAGACTAGTAGTCGACTGATGACCTTTATTAGTCGACTAATCTTTCACCTAGTCGACTAATTCTGGCTGGTTAACTCAGTTGTTTTCTTTTCTGATTTTGGTCTAAACATGATACATGTATGATATGCTAGTATTGTTTATGCTTCATAATTGATACCACATGACATGTTACTTGCAGGATCTCATGACATATACTTCATGACATGTTACCATGTATTTTCATGTAGGACTTGTTAATTAAATTGTATATCTCCACCTTATCATGCTATCACTTATACCAAGCATGATAGACTTGACTCTTGTATAAAATAGATCAACTTATATTGGGTCCGGGGGAGACCATGCGGATATCGATTGTGTTCGTGTTTACAGTGGTTTTAGGAAATGTTGTGCAACTCATGTTCCGGTCTAACCTGCGGTACACCAGGGGACCGAGGGGAGAGCTTGCTCCCTATTCAGGAATCAAGTCATGACAAGAGCATACAAATAAGACTCTACTGTTTAGCCTAGCGGCTGGCTTCCGTTTACAAGCAACGGAACAATCATGGACCGTTATCCCGGGCATGTACGGGGTCCACTGTAAACATAGTTCGTCGATACAACCGCTGATTTCCAATAACCCCCTTGCTTTACTGGGATATGGATCTATGTGCTCTGGGACGCTGGGTCACATAGCTAGATATCACGATAAAACAAGTAATAAAATTTAGATATTAATTGTAGATATATTGTATTTAGACTTGTAGTTCCATGCCCTTTTTATATGTTACTTGATGTCCACTATATGATCCTAGACTACTTATTCATGTCCCTTAGCCACTTGGCCATATCTCGTTATTGTTATATGTCTTGATTCTGTGGATTTGCATATTCAGATTTCGAGACTTGGAACGAAGTGGATCCATCCACTGAGGACCAAGAGTATTTCAGTGAGCAGGCCGACCAGCTCTAGTTCCTCCAGGGCCGTACTTTTCCTTTTGGCTCACAGGATTTTTCTCTCTCAAGTGAGCATTTGTATATATCCTTGTACATATTCTTTTGGACTTGGTTGTGAAACAAAACACTTGTAAAGTGTATCAGTTCGTAACCTGTATAACTTTGTACTTAAGCTTTATTGTTGGCATATATGAATATACCACGCTTGTGTTATACTCTGATTTTGTATTGTATTGTACTTTTACGCTTAGCGTATATACGTGGGGGCAGTTCTGACCTACGTATATACGTCGCGGTGACGTGTCCGTATCCGCCAGGATCGGGGCGTTACATATAGAGATGTGCTCTAATGATTTTGATAACGATCTCTAAACTCCCATTTTGTTACATGCTTTCATTTATTGATTTTAGCATGTTTTGGTGTTTTATGATTATTATGTTAAATGCCATGATAATTAGACTTGTGACATACATGATTAGTATTTGAGATACACCCATGTTTAAAATGGATTATTTTTTTTGTTGTGTTCTCACCTTAGTTTAACTATTGTGTATATCATAACTCTAAACATGTGCATTTAGCCTAATGATCATATTGGTTTATATCTCGTTTTTGTGTTTCATGTTTTGATTACATGTTTAAGATGTAGTTTTCATTAAAACTTGTATCAATACTTATACAACTAGTGTGCCACAAATTGATTATTATATGTTTGTGCTAAATTGCTCATTTGTACTCATTAGATGTACTAGTATATCCTACTTTTGATGATTCATGCATTTTGACTTGTATTCCCTATTTTTGGACATGTTTTTTTTTATGATAATGTGTTTTAACTTCATGTATATGTTAATTTTGCCAAAACTATTGAATATACATGTATAACCTTGAGTCATTTGCCTTTCATGTAAAATCTCTTTATAGACTCAATTGTGTTTGGATACGTATGTATGGCTTTAGTTTTGACAAACATACATATGCCTTGGAGCTTGTATTTTTTTGATGAAAATTAAGTTTTCATATTTTTTAAGAGAATTTCATATTGAGCCTTATTGCCTACTCCCATAATTATGCTTTTCACATTATTCTTGTACACTCACATTTTTTGATGTTTACTCATGATTTATTTTCATGAGATTATGTGAGCTTTATTGCTATTTGAGTGTTGATGATTGTGTGACTTACATATTTTTCATGAAATATATTCTTATTTTATTCCTTACTTGAAGAATTTCGTACTAGTTTACAAGTTTATCATAAAACTAGTTGTGTATTTCTTCATTTTAGAAGAGTTTTCAATTATGTTAAAATTATTTTCAAACTTATTTGTGAAAACTCCTTTCATCATAAGGGCGGTTGGATGAGCGACTATGCCTTGTATGCTCTTAATTGAAAATCCATTTAAACATGTGCATGAAAGGGAGGTAGCATGAGTTATACACTTGATTCTCATCATATTTTCAATCGGTATCCCAATTGATATTTTCATGTTTGTATACTCATCTTTGATTTTCTATATATGTATGCTTCAAAACTTTAAAAAGTATCAATTTCTATTGGTATTTACTTTTTCATACATATATACATGATTTGATTGTGCTCATTATATCTTTACATCTTAAAGCACAAATTATGTTTATGATATGCTTGATTTACTCCTTAATGACTCTTAGTTTTCAAATTGGTATACAAGCTTATGTATTATTTTCATTAGTACTTCATAAAGGGGGGAGAAAACCTCATGTTTTAGTTTTCAATCGATTGTATTTTTAATTGGTACTCCCACTCTTTATGATGAAAAATGATATTATTTGGTATATTATTTTTTAAATTGGTTTATTATGCTCTTAATGAAAAATATTTTAATTTGGAATATGCTAACATTTTCAATATTGGTATCAAAAATCTTAAATTGTCTTTATTCTAAAATTTGATATCTTTATTGCAAAATGAATTGTTTAACCAAATAGTTGGTTTGTTTTTCAATTGGTATCATATTTCATTTTAAATTGTTATCTATATTGAAATGAGTTATGTTTACATAAAAATATTTGGCTTTCACTTTCAATTGATATCAAAATTATAAAATATTCTCATTTGATATCAAAATTAAAAAATGTTTACAATTGGTATCGTGATTTACAATATACACATATATTTCAATTGGTATCAAAACATACAATGTTTCATTTTTCATTGATATCAAAAGTTTACAAGATATTTTCAATTAGTATCTTTTGGTATCTTAAAATTCTTGTTTATTTTCAATTGGTATCATAATTTGGTATTAAAACTTTTAATATGCATTGCTTATATGTAAAGGGAGCTTAACATCTTCTCTATATATAGATCATGTTGAGTGTATCTCATATTGAGGAGCTTGACCGCTCTTCTCTATGTCTTACACGTGTGTAGGAGGAGCTTCACATCTCATTTTATACATTGTATATTATGCGTTATGTGATTAGGGTCTAATCATCTCTTTCATATAATGCATGTATGTAGGGGGAGTTAACTTCACGTCTTTCCTCCTCATGAATGTATATAACATATACACCTTTATTGTTTTGATTTATGCAAAAAGAAAGAAAAGTATTATTTATGTCTTTAGTGTTTGTACCCCTTTTTGATGAATTGACAAAAAGGATGAGAGAAATTTGGAGTTTTTATATATGCATGTTTGTTTATATATACATGTTTGTTTAATTTGTTATCTTTTACCATTGGTATCAAGAGCATCTTTTGTTGGTATCAAGAGCATGTTTATTTCATTGATATCAAATATCATGTTTATGCATATTTATATTGAGCATTCACGGCATATCTTTATTGTTTATTGCTATGCATGAGTTAAGGGGGAGTTTCTATGAAGCTTAACTTTAATCCATGCATATGTAACTCCATGAGTTTTGTCATCATCAAAAGAGGGAGATTGTTGGCCCAGAGGCCCTTCACTCTAGTTTTGAGATGATTAACTCATGTAGTTATAGTTTACTAATAATCTTATGATATTTAATTTCAGATATTTGATCAAGATATTAGCAGGTGATTAGCTTCAACAAAGGTGTTTTGGAGCTTTCACATGGTGATTCAAGAGTTCAAGCGTCAAGATCACATCCAGCACTCGGTTGGAGTCAAGCTCGTTTGGATCGAGTCGACTTGGAGAAGGAGTTCTACAAGAAGACATCGGTTTGTTTAGTCTAAGATTTTGTTTAGGTCTTGTGTTAAAGATTATATAGTGTTGATATGCTCAAGTTCACAATACACACACAAGTTTAATGTTTCATGTTTGTTTTCGATTTAACTGAGGTTTTTCATATATATGGTTTTCATGAATAGATAGAATCAAAATAAGTTTACATGATTTAATGTATAATAGATTTGATTTATATACATCTATGATTCATCTATTTAGAAAAACTTACTTTGATAGTCTATTTTATGAGTTGGAGTTTTGTATTTAAACAAAACTTATTTTTAGATTTCATGTCAAAAATATAGATATAAATCTTTATATGTATATTGGATTCTATCCATACACAATATGCTTCAAAGTTATTTCAATATCATATTTTTGTATTTACATGAGTTTTGGAGAAAACGGTTTTCCATTTCAAAATCCTAGTTTTTGGAAAATACGGTTTTTGGTTTAAGGCAAATTTTTAAGAGCACAAAAATGGTTCAAATAGTTTGTAATATGTGATAAAATTTACTCACACATATTTGTATTTCAAAGATCTAATAAGAACTGATTTTTGTGAAATTTATGTGATTTTATGAGATTTAATTAAAGTCAAATACCTAAATTTTTAATCCCTATAAGTTTGACCTGGCTGTCTGCCGGTCGACCGGACCGATCGACCAAGGCAGAAGTCGGTCGATCGGTCCGGTCGACCGACGTGCACAGAACGTGCACACAGCCTAGGCTGGGAGGTCGGTCGATCGCCAGAGAGCTTCTGCTCTCTAGAAATGGCCCCGGTCGACTGCCCGGTCGACCGGCAGAGAGCTCTGCTATCTGTTTCCAGTTTTCGATCGACCGGCTGGTCGATCGGTGGCTCAACGGTCATAAATATGATCGTTGGCCGGTCGACCGCCCGGTTGACCAGAAGGGCAGTTTTGCCCTTTGCCAGACTGCCAACGGGCAGAATTTATTGGGGCTATAAATGCCCCCCATTTGAGCTGGTTTTCAACAATAATTTCAAGAGCAAAATTTTCTATCTTTCAGCATGTTTTTAAAAGAGTTCTAGTGCCAAAAGATTTGATCTTTATTTGTTTTTAAAAGAGTTGAAAAAAATCAAAGAAAAAGAGAAGTCTTTGGGATTTATTTTGTTCTTCATTTTCAATATATCTTAGAAGTTTTCCCAAGTATTTTCTTTGTGATTTTGATTTCCAAACTCTTTATTTTCTCACACTTGAGCTTATCGTATCTACCATATCTATAGGATCTTATTTAGTGAGAAAATTAGTTTGTGGTTTGTTGAAACCACCAAGTGTTGTAAACCCTTATCTTTACTTGGCTTTGTGCCTTTCCCTCTAAGTGTAGAGGAGATTGTGCAATTGGGTTGTTGGTATCCCTCTAAGTGTAGAGGTGATTGAGTTTGTTGGTATCCCTCTAGTGAGAGGTTGATCTTGTGTTCGCTTTGTGCCTAGCCTCTAGTGAGAGGTTGTATTTGTTGTGAGAGGAGTTGTGTACTCCAAGTTGTATTTGCCCAAATCCTCAGTGGAGGTTCCCTGTGTGGACGCTATAGTGGAAATCCTTCTGTGTGAAGGCGGGGACGTAGAGCTGAGTGTTCGACCCTCGAAACATATTCTTGTGTTTGCGTTTGATCCACTATCTCTAAACTCTCTCTTATATTGTGCCTTGCATTGATTCATATTGTTCATTCATACTTATATGCTTGGCATTGCTTGTGCGTGTGCCTCACTTGTGTTGAACCAAGAGAGCTTCAAATAGTACCTCAATTCTTATTTAGAAGAATTTAGAGGAGATAGTCCAAAGCCCTTCACCAGGAATTCGACTACACTCTTTGGTTACACGAAGTGTGTTGTAATTAGTTTTTAATTCCGCATTATTTGTCATTAGATTAGCCATACACCTATTCACCCCCCCTCTAGGTGTACTTTCAGAGGTTCTATGTAAGGCTCTCTTAATTTAACACAAATATGACACACAATTAAACCCAAGCATATATATGATATGAGCAATATGATGCAATGCAGAGTGAGAGAGAGAGAGTTAAGAGAGTGGATCAAACGCAAACAATAAGATATGTTTCGAGGTTTGAGCCACTGCTCTAGTCCCCGCCTTCACACAGAAGGATTTCCACTATAGCGTCCACACAGGACTTCCCACACAGGGAACCTCTACTGAGGATTTGGATAATACAAACTGGAGTACACAACTCCTCTCTCCAACAATACAACCTCTGCACAAGAGGCAAGGCACAACACAAATTACCTCTACACTTAGAGGGATGGGCACTTAGCCAAACAACTATCAACCTCACACAAGAGGGATAACGCACAAAGCCACAACTCCAACAATCACCTCTTCAATAAGAGGGATAACAATACAACCTCCACAATCACCTCTCACTAGAGGGATATCAACACAATCACCTCTCACTAGAGGGATATCACAAAGTAGGGAGGGTTTACAACTCTTGGTGGTATCAACAACCACAAACCAATTTTCCCACAAAATAGATCCTAATAGATAGGATAGATAGATAGCTCAAGTGTGAGAAAATAAAGAGTTAGGAAATCAAAATTACAAAGAAAAACTCTTGGGAAAAACTCTAGATTGAAATATAAATGAAGATCAAAACAACTCCCAAAAGACTTCTCCTTTTCTTGATTTTTCCAACCCCTTTAAAAACAAATAAAGATAAAATCTTTAAGCCCAAAACTCTTTTAAAAGTTGCTGTTAAAACATTTAAGAAGATGAGAAATTTTGCTCTTGAAATTATTGTGTGAAACAGCCCAAAGGAATGGGTATATATAGCCCAAAACCAAATCTGCCTGTTGGCAGCAGTAAAGGGCAATTTTGCCCTTTCGGTCGACCGGCCGGTCGATCGGCCAACGGTCAATTTTCTGACCGTTGTGCTTGTGGTCGACCGCTCGGTCGATCGTGCCCAGCCAACGGTCGACCGCCCGGTCGACTGGCCCCCACCCAAGTGGGGTGCTCTCAATCGGTCGACAGGCCAAGTGGGCTGGCCATGTGCACATCCTCGTGCACATCGGTCGACCGTGCCGGTCGACCGGCTCTTGGTCCGTCGACCGTCCGGTCGACCGCCAGAGCAAACTGGCTGGGGATTTAAGGATTGAAAAACTTGTCTTTTTATTACCAATAAAACCCATAAAATCACATAAATTCCACAAAAATAAGTTCTTTTATTATCTTTGGAATACAAATATGTGTGACTAAAAATCAACACATATTACAAACTATTTGAACCATTTTTGTGATATGGAAATTTGCCTTAAATACAAAAATCGTATTTTCCAAACTTTGGATTTTTGAAATGAAAAATTGTTTTCTCCAAAACTTATGTAAATACAAAAACATGATATTGAAACAATTTTGAAGCATATTGTATATGGATATAATCCAATATACATATAAAGATTGATATCTATGTTTTTGACATGAAATCCAATATCGGTTAAACTGAAAACCAAAAATCAAATAAACTTTAAACTTGTGTGTGTATGTGAACTTGAGCATATCAACACTATCTAGTCTTTACACAAGATCTAAACATACTAAACTAAACACAATACCAAAGTCTTCTTATCTCCAAGCCGACTCAATCCAAACGCGATACAACGAGCTTGACTCTAACCGAGTACTAGATGCGATCTTGACGCTCGAGCTCTTGAATCAACATGTGAAAGTTCCAAAACACTTTTGTTGAAGCTAATCACCTACTAATATCTTGATCAAATATCTGAAACTAAATATCACGAGATTATTAGTAAACTATAACTATATGAGTTAATCATCATTAAAAGTAGAGTGAAAGGCCTTTGGGCCAACAACATAGATATTACATCACCATGTAGTACAAAAGTAGACGGTACAGGGTACAAAAGATGAGGACTCACGAGCTGAAAGAGGAAATCTCGCGAGCGGGGAAAGACAGGAAGAGACTACGGCTGATCCGCCTGCTCCTCGAAGAAGGTCTGATCCTCAGCTGATGGGTCCACCTCAGTCCAAGCTGTAAGATCTGGACATGCAAATTTAGGGTTGTTAGTAGGCAACCCAGCGAGTGTAAGAATCCAAATGGTAAGTATAAATAAAAGCAAGTGCATCAGGTTAAGTATAATGTACCCAAATCAATAAACATGGAATAACCACAAGAAATAGTGAAATATTGAAATGACATTAGAATTTATGTGGCATGAAACAAAAGCAAGTGTAGCAGGTCAAATGTCAAGTAATTAAATCAGCAAGCATGGAATAATAACAATAAATGGTAAATATGGAGATGACAATAAAATTCATGAAGTCAATTATCAAGTTATTATTAAAACTCGTTCAATTTGTATGTTTCGGTATATGGCCCGTACCATATACTTCTGCATACAAGTAAAGCAAGGTTGGTTATTGAAAATTGATGGGGAATGACGAACCATGTTTAGAATGGGTCCCGTGCATGCCTGGGACAACGGTTCAGGAGTATCCGATACTAAGCCGAAACGTACCGCTAGGTACCGAAACTTACTATATGCCCGAAGGTCTTAGTATATGCCTGAACAGGAATAGAGTGTCACTGTTCCCCACAGGGATATGTAGGATCTATATAACAAGCAAAACACACACTAGAGGGGGGTGAATAGTGTTAATTAAACTTTAAACAAATTACTTGCAGAAATTAAATAATCACAAGAGATTAAGCACAGAAAAACAAACGCAAACAACGGAGAGTTATCCTGGTTCGGTCCTTATGACCTACATCCAGTCCCCAAGCAAATGCTTGAGATTTTCCCTTACTTTCCTTGTGTACACCCTACAACAAGTACCTTGTGCACCACTTGGCAAACACCCTTTGCCAACGTGCACACAACTTCTCTTCCGCCAAGAGAACATACCTTGTACAATCTTCTACACCCAAGAAGACTTCTTGTACAACTTTCTTTGAAATGAATACAATATCTTCCTATAGCCTTGATAAGGATCTGTAGTGGACAAGGTTCTGTATAGGAAGGTTTAACTTCAGAATTCTTCACAAGAGGAGATGACTTTTGGTGAAGAAAGAAGTTGCAAATTTCAGTTTTCAGGATTCTGGAATTTTTGGCTTTGGAAATCTGATTGAAAGAATTGGTAATTGGCCTTAGGAATAACTTCCCTATTTATAGATGTAGACTAGGGTCAGTTGGGAAGTTATGGCACCATTTCAGAGGATTTAAACGTTGTATAACGTTGCCAATTGGATCAGATAAGAATAACTGTCCAACAGTCAGAAACAGCCTATAGTCGACTAGGAAACTGGATTAGTCGACTAGGCTAGGCAAAAGTTCACTTATTAGTCGACTAGGTTTAAATGTAAGTCGACTAGGGAAGTGTCTGTTGGAAACAAAAGTTTCTGGATAACTGAAATTAGTCGACTATAACTAACTTGTAGTCGACTTGAAACTTGTATTAGTCGACTGGATAAAAATGGTAGTCGACTAACTTTGTTTCAGAAAAGAAACAGAGAGTTGGATAAATTTTGTGTCAAGGATTAGTCGACTTGAAAATAGGGTTAGTCGACTAGAGTATCTGTTAGTCGACTATATAGGAATGATAAGTCGACTAATTGACTTACAGAGTCCAAACAGAGAGTTAGGGGTTTTTGTTCTAAGTGGACTAGTCGACTAGGACTATATGGCAAGTCGACTACATTGGGGTAGTCGACTAGGTTAATGGGATAAGTCGACTTGGAAAGGTTAAGTTTGTGTGTAAGTTATCAAGGCTATTACAAAACTTTCTAAGTTACACACCAACTTCCACAAACACCCATAAGCTTCAGTAAAACTCCATCTGAGGTAGAGCAATCATCATGTAGTAGTCGTGTTCGTCAATCATCAAAATCTTGTAATTGGAGAAGCTTCAACATCTTGAACATGTCAGGTTCCAACATTCTCCCCCTTTTTGATGATGACAACATATGGCTATGATGGCTCCCCCTGCAACAAAACTCCCCTGCAGTAACTAAGTTATATAAAAAATATTTTGTCCCTGCAGAAAATGTTAGGTTGCACCTGCATGATTATATGTTAGTATGCATAACATATATATGTCAAATATGATTGAATTTGTCACAATGTTGCACAATATGCAGAAATTCTCAGATTATGACACAGATACACAAATATGTGACAGAACATATAACACATAGAACACATATCACAACATAAAAACTCACATAACATAACAGAGTTTGATAAACACAGATTCTCACATAACATAACAGAGTTTGATAACATAACAGAGTTTTACAACACAAAGTGACACAAACACTTAACACATAAAACACTACACTTACATAACAACTTCTCCCCCTTTGTCATTAACAAAAAGAGAAGATATATAGTTCTAAAATAGAAAAACGGAAAATACAAAAGAGTTCTTCAAAAGCAAATAGCATAAAAAGAGATACTCCAACACCAATAGCTTCAATCATCGGATCCGGGAGGAGGAGGTGGACGGTAACTGACCTTGAGAAGACTGATAAGAACTGTCTGAGTAGACTCAATGGATTGCAGCCTATCCATCATCATAGACTGATTCTCAAGAATGCGAGAGTGAGAATTCAACAAATCTTGTTGAGAAGATTGAATGGATGCTATCTGGGCGGACATGGAATTATAGAAAGCATCGGCATATGGATTTGGTTGAGTTGGAGGAGGATCGGGTTGTGAAGATGTAGATGGACCATGTGGAGGACTTGGTGGATTTGAAGGTGGTTGTTGTGGTTCGTCAGAAGGAAAATCAGGTAATTTCATCCTATTTATGGCAGCACGATCAAAGAGTTCGAAAATCTTGACAACAGTATTTTCAGAAGCAAGATCAATATTGTACTTCCGAAAAATTGGAGTTAGAAAGGCGCCAAATGGTAAGAAGGAGGAATGAATTTGACCATGGTGTCAAATATGATTTTTGCCCAATTAACGTCATGTCCAGCCATGATAGCATAGACACACGACGATAATTCCTGGAAAAGTAGTTATAACTACCAGTCTTAGGGCAGATGTTATAAGAGAGGATTCTACCAATTAGACGGGGAATAGGTCTAAGCTTGTTGTTGGTCATTGGTAGATGTTGACCAGGTAGAAAAATCTGATTTAAGATATCCTCATCATCCATGACAATCTCATCAAGAGTTAGGCCAGAATAGGGAATAGACAAGATACGACCAATTTGCTTGATAGAAAGCTTAATATTGACACCCTTAACAAA
Source organism: Agave tequilana (assembly GCA_038442645.1). Lineage (NCBI taxonomy): Eukaryota > Viridiplantae > Streptophyta > Magnoliopsida > Asparagales > Asparagaceae > Agave > Agave tequilana. The sequence goes on along the minus strand of JAVJIF010000856.1, from coordinate 41,536 downwards.
GGTTTCAAGATAGGTTGCATTCTCATTATCTTCATAATTTAAATGTGTGTAGAATAGATAAATGAGAAAAGGATAATATTCATCCTTAACTTCTGAAGAGAACATGTTATATAATCCACAAGTTCGAAGATAGGACATGATATCATAATCATAAAAATCATCATAATTGATAAATCTTGCGGGTATGATATCTAACTGAGATAAACGAAGATAATCTTTTTCTAGGACAGGGTTTCTCAGAAATGACCTAAAATCAACAGTTGAAGAGGAAGAACCTGGGGTAAACTTTGTTTTCTTAGAACGAGACATGTTGAAAACTGAAATTGAAACAAATAGACAATAGATATGGATGTAATGAACTGAAATTGAAACGATTATACCCTGAATTGAAGAACTGAGGAGGAATTTTGGAAGGAATTCGCTGGAAAAGCCACAAAACTTCGGGTGCCCTAGTTTTCGCCTTGGTCGACTGAGAGACTCGACTGAGGAAGGAAATGAGGGATTTTCTAGGGTTTGGGTGAGTAATAGAAAGGAATGAAGGGTTAAGATTAAATCTAAATAGAAATCAATGGATAGGATTAAAAAGAATTGATATCGGATCCTTAACTTAAGTTATTGGGTCGGGTTTGAAACAGGAATCCGAAAACAGAACACAGAAAATTTCACAGTATTAGTCGACTTACAGGACAAGACTAGTCGACTAATCATAGGTCTAGTCGACTGGTAATTTTCTATAGTCGACTAATAAGTTTCTGTTTCTCACAGGAGTCGACTAGGAAATTTATAAGTCGACTAAGGCTTGTATAAGTCGACTAATAAGAATTATAAGTCGACTAACTTGCATAAAAATACAGCCTTTGAAAAAAATCTAAAAAATTGATTAAAAATCTGAAAAATTACAAATACCAAGATCTCTTCTAAACTTAATAAAAGTATCTTCTTTTAGTGGTTTAGTTAAGATATCAGCAACTTGATTATCAGTTGAAATGAAATTTAAAGAAATGTCACCTTTTAAAGCATGATCACGTAAAAAATGATGTCTAATATCAATATGTTTGGTACGTGAATGGTGAACTGGATTTTTAGATAGATTAATAGCACTTGTATTATCACACATAATAGGTGAGTTTGTGATAGTCATGCCATAATCAAGTAAGGTTTGTTTCATCCATATTATTTGTGCACATGCAACACTAGCAGCAATATATTCTGCCTCAGTTGTTGATAAGGACACGGAATTTTGCTTTTTACTGAACCAAGATACTAGTGAATGTCCAAAAAGTGACAAGTACCACTAGTACTCTTCCGGTCAGATTTACAACCAGCAAAATCAGCATCACTATAAGATAATAAATCAAATGTGCATGACTTTGGATAAAATAAACCGTAGTTGACTGTGTTATTTAAATATCTAAAGATCCTTTTCACGGCTTTAATATGTGATTCCTTAGGATTTGACTGATATCTAGCACATAAACATACACTAAACATTATATCAGGTCTACTAGAAGTAATGTAAAGTAGAGAACCAATCATACCTCTATAGAGTTTTTGATCGACATTCTTACCACTTTCATCTTTGTCCAAAAGGGTAGTTGTACTCATGGGAGTATTCTTGTGACCAGAATTTTCCATGCCAAATCGCTTTAGGAGTTCCTTAGCGTATTTGCATTGCGAGATGAAGATTCCATCCTTCATTTGTTTGATTTGAAGACCGAGGAAGTAAGTGAGTTCGCCCATGTGACTCATCTCAAATTCATTCTGCATAGTCTTAGAAAATTCTTGACAAAGATCATCATTAGTAGAACCAAATAATATATCATCAACATAAATCTGAATGATTAAGATATCTTTATTAACATGTTTGATAAAAAGAGTTGTATCTGCACTTCCCATTTTGAAATCAGAATTTAAAAGAAAACTCTTTAATCTATCATACCAAGCACGAGGTGCTTGCTTTAAACCATATAAAGCTTTTTTAAGTTTGAAAACATGATTAGGAAATTTTCATGTTCAAAACCTGGTGGTTGTTCTACATAAACAGTTTCTTTAATTATTCCATTTAAAAAGGCACTTTTTACATCCATTTGATATAATTTGAAATTCATGAAACAAGAAAAAGCAAGTAATATACGAATTGATTCAAGTCTTGCAACAGGAGCATAAGTTTTATCGAAATCAATACCTTCTTCTTGATTGTATCCTTGTGCTACTAACCTTGCCTTGTTCTTAATGACTTCACCGGCTTCATTGAGTTTGTTCTTGAAGACCCATCTTGTACCGATGACGGGATGATCAGTAGGACGTTGCACAAGATCCCACACATCATTTCTTACAAATTGGTTCAACTCTTCTTGCATGGCGATTATCCAAAAATCGTCCTCACATGCTTCGTTGATATTCTTCGGTTCAATGATTGAAATGAAGGCAATTTGTGTCATGTAGTTCAACTTGGATCTCGTTTGAACTCCTTGATTGATATCTCCAATTACCAAATCTTGTGGATGATTCCTTACTTCAACATAGGCTTTCGGTAACTCGGTAGGAATCTCTTCATCCTTAGACACGTTAGTATCAACAGAAGATATAACAATATTATCTTTAGGAGAATCTATAATATGATCATCATCATGTGGAGAATCATTAGAAACAAGTTTAGTCAAGGATTCATCAAATTTAACATGTAAAGATTCTTCAATTGTAAAAGATTTTTTATTAAAAATTCTATATGCTTTACTATGAGTAGAATAGCCAACAAAAATACCTTCATTGGATCTAGCATCAAATTTATCTAAAGCATCTTTTGTATTTAAAATAAAGCATTTAAAACCAAAAATCTTAAAATATGAAACTTTTGGAATTCGATCATGAAACAATTCATAAGAAGTTTTGTTTAAAAATGGTCGAATAAGTACTCGATTTAAAACATAACAAGCAGTAGCAGTGGCTTCAGCCCAAAAGTATTTTGGTAAGTTACTATCCATAAGCATAGTTCTAGCACATTCTTGCAAAGTCCTATTCTTTCTCTCTACAACACCATTTTGAGGAGATGCTCTAGGAAATGCAAAATTATGTGTAATACCATACTTATTACAGAAATTTGAAAAAGATTCATTTTCAAATTCTCCTCCGTGATCACTTCGAATAGTGACTATGTTTAGAGACTTTTGATTTTGAATTCTTTTACAAAAACTTACAAATTCATCAAAAGTGTCATTTTTATTTTTCAGAAAAATCACCCATGTAAAACGTGAGTAATCATCTACAATGACAAAAACATATCTACTCTTGTTTAATGAAGAAACACGAGTAGGACCAAATAAATCCAAATGCAATAATTCTAAAGGTCTTTTTGTAGAAACCAAATCTTTTGATTTAAAAGAAGATTTAACTTGTTTTCCTAATTGACAAGAATCACAAAAATAATCCTTTTTGAAAGCAATTTTGGAAGACCTTTAACTAAGTCAAATTTTGAAATCTTAGAAATAGTTTTCATATTCAAATGACCAAATCTTTTATGCCATAAAAAATAATCATTATTTGAAGCAATTAGACATAAATTTTCATTTGAAGACATGCATGTTATTGACAATTCATATATGTTATTGTTTCGAAAACCTTTAAATAATATATCTTTCATATTAGCATCATAAATAAGACAAACATCTTTTCAAAAACAATTTTATAACCCTTATCACATAATTGACTAATACTTAATAGATTGTGTTTTAAACCACTTACCAAAAGAACATTTTCAATAAGAGGTTTTGAAGAATTACCAACAATGCCGGTTCCAATAACTTTTCCTTTGTTATTGTCGCCAAAGATCACTGTACCTCCCTTTTTCATTTGAACGGAGGACAATAGTTGCATATGTCCGGTCATGTGTTGGAACACCCGCTATCAAGTATCCATTTTTCTTTGTTCGGTACCTATAAGATAAGACATTATATATGGTACCCATCATGATAGGGTCCGAAAAAGGTTAGCCTTTAGGAACCCAAATCCAATTGGAATTTGGTTTCCACTTGTTAGTATAACATAATTCTTAGAATTACATACTTCATGAATAAAAGATGCAACATAGATATTCTTATCAATATTATTCAAATTCTTAGGAACCCATATATATTTGCATCTACTTCTTTTTGAAAGATCATTTCTTTTTACAAAAGCATTGTATGAATTATGAACATGTGTAGATCTTACAAAATTAGTCTTTGAAAAACCAATACCAACATGAGTAGGCTTATACATGTTATCTTTTGAAAAACCAAGACCAAAATGGTTGTTAGACATCTTTTGAGAAGATAATAACATATTTAAACTTTCTTTTCCTTTATTAAATTTATTTACATTTTTCAAAAGATCTTCATACTTAACTTTGAAAATTATCATATCTTTATCTAAAACATTAATTCTAGAACTTAAAGAAAAAGTTTCCTTTTTAAGTAAAGTATTCTCTTTTAAGAAAACTTCATTGTCTCTTTTAAAGATACAATAACTTTTTCAAATTCTTCTTTTTGAGAACTAAAAGATGATGTTTGAGAAACAAGAATTGAATTATCATTAACAAGTTTTTCATTTTCCTTTATTAAAACTTTATTTCTAATCTTTTCAGTTTTGAAATTACTATAAAGTTCATTAAAAGCTTCTAATAAAGCATCATAATCTTGTACCTCATCTTCTTGGGCCATGAAGCAAATATTGGCGGTTTCCGTTGCTTCTTCTTCGTCCGAGGAAGATGAGTCGCTATCATCCCATGTTGCTTGAAAGGCTTTCTTCTTCTTGTTGAACTTGTTGAATTTGTTGGACTTGTTGAACTTGTTGAAAGTCTTGAAGGGTTCCTTTGATTTCATCAATGGACAATCCTTCTTCATGTGGCCTGGTTTGTTACACTTAAAACAAGTAGGAATATCGTTAGTATCTTTATTCTTATTATACTTACTTTGTTTTAAGAACCTTTTGAACTTTCTTGAAATCATGGCCATTTCTTCTTCATCTTCATCCGAGTCGTCCGTATCTGAAGTTGCATGGAAGGCAAGAACTTTCTTCTTGGATTGATGTTGTTGTTCGTCCTTCTTTCTTTCTTCTATTTGCACTTCATATGCCATTAGATTACCGATTAGGTTTTCTAATGTCATAGTGGAGAGATCGTTCGCCTCTTCAATGGCGGTTGTCTTCTTCTCCCATTCCGGTGTGAGTGCTCGAAGGATCTTACGGACTCGTTCAACTTGAGTGTAGTCCTTTCCAAGAGATGCAAGAGTGTTGGTGATGTCGGTGAACCTTGTAACCATTTCGGATATGGTTTCGTTCTCCTTCATCTTGAACAATTCAAACCTGTGTACAAGAACTGAAATTTTAGATTCTTTAACCTTGTTCGTACCTTCGTGTGTTACCTCGAGTGTATGCCATATTTGATGTGCAGAGGTTGATGTAGACACACGGTTGAACTCTTCTTTGGTTAAGGCACAAAAGAGAGCGTTCATCGCCTTGGCATCCAGATTTGCACTCTTCTTTTGTTCTTCACTCCAAGCGCTGTAGTTGGTTGTAGGCTTTGTGTACGCTGCTTCTACGATGTTCCAAAGATCGTAATCAAGTGACTGCAAGTAGATCTTCATTCTACACTTCCAGTAATTGTAGTTGGTTCCGTCAAAGAGCGGTGGACGTTGTGTAGAATGCCCTTCTTTGTATTGGGATGATGGGAACTCCGTTGCCATCCTTGTATGGTTGTTTGCTTTGAAACCTGCTCTGATACCAAATGTAGGATCTATATAACAAGCAAAACAACACTAGAGGGGGGGTGAATAGTGTTAATTAAACTTTAAACAAATTACTTGCAGAAATTAAATAATCACAAGAGATTAAGCACAGAAAAACAAACGCAAATAACGGAGAGTTATCCTGGTTCGGTCCTTGTGACCTACATCCAGTCCCCAAGCAAATGCTTGAGATTTTCCCTTACTTTCCTTGTGTACACCCTACAACAAGTACCTTGTGCACCACTTGGCAAACACCCTTTGCCAACGTGCACACAACTTCTCTTCCGCCAAGAGAACACACCTTGTACAATCTTCTACACCCAAGAAGACTTCTTGTACAACTTTCTTTGAAATGAATACAATATCTTCCTATAGCCTTGATAAGGATCTGTAGTGGACAAGGTTCTGTATAGGAAGGTTTAACTTCAGAATTCTTCACAAGAGGAGATGGCTTTTGGTGAAGAAAGAAGTTGCAAATTTCAGTTTTCAGGATTCTGGAATTTTTGGCTTTGGAATCTGATTGAAAGAATTGGTAATTGGCCTTAGGAATAACTTCCCTATTTATAGATGTAGACTAGGGTCAGTTGGGGAAGTTATGGCACCATTTCAGAGGATTTAAACGTTGTATAACGTTGCCAATTGGATCAGATAAGAATAACTGTCCAACAGTCAGAAACAGCCTATAGTCGACTAGGAAACTGGATTAGTCGACTAGGCTAGGCAAAAGTTCACTTATTAGTCGACTAGGTTTGAATGTAAGTCGACTAGGGAAGTGTCTGTTGGAAACAAAAGTTTCTGGATAACTGAAATTAGTCGACTATAACTAACTTGTAGTCGACTTGAAACTTGTATTAGTCGACTGGATAAAAATGGTAGTCGACTAACTTTGTTTCAGAAAAGAAACAGAGAGTTGGATAAATTTTGTGTCAAGGATTAGTCGACTTGAAAATAGGGTTAGTCGACTAGAGTATCTGTTAGTCGACTATATAGGAATGATAAGTCGACTAATTGACTTACAGAGTCCAAACAGAGAGTTAGGGGTTTTTGTTCTAAGTGGACTAGTCGACTAGGACTATATGGCAAGTCGACTACATTGGGGTAGTCGACTAGGTTAATGGGATAAGTCGACTTGGAAAGGTTAAGTTTGTGTGTAAGTTATCAAGGCTATTACAAAACTTTCTAAGTTACACACCAACTTCCACAAACACCATAAGCTTCAGTAAAACTCCATCTGAGGTAGAGCAATCATCATGTAGTAGTCGTGTTCGTCAATCATCAAAATCTTGTAATTGGAGAAGCTTCAACATCTTGAACATGTCAGGTTCCAACAGGATATACCCAGGGATTATAGCACACCCGGCAGGCAGATAAAGGGGGTAGGGGTGCCAGTACACCCCTCGGAAGCGCCTGGTGGCCTCCAGGTCGAATCCAACAGGAATTAGGTGTACAGCATATGTATGGCCGCTATAAATATAGAAGCTATATCGGTACCTATCAATTTCCCCGTCCCGGTGTAAGTTGTTTAAATATAACAGAGTGTCAAATAATAAAATCCACAGGGTATTCATAAAAGTCCAATATCCATGGTCATCCTAATACGGGGGTCAACAGGAGTATAATATCAGGAGTAATGTCAGGAGCCTCCCTATTTCAAGGGTTCAAGTATACAGGAGTTCAGGAGTACAAAATATCTGGTAATAATATAATAATCATGCCAAGTTCCCGTAAAAGTGATAGTCATGAATATGACATATAATACAGGTATCAGGGGTGATAGTGTTCGGTCAAGGGTCACGATGTCAAGTCAATGTACTTGTACCACATGAAAGCATGTCAAGTAAGGGTTAGCATGTGTCATATACCGGGGGTCAGGATCAGGTGATAAGTATGACATATATCAAGTACCGGTGTCTAATATCAAGTGCCGTGGATCAGATATCAAATATAACATATCAAGTGCCGGTGTCAGATATCAAGTGCCTTGGATCAGGTATCAAATATAATATATCAAGTGCTAGTGTCAGATATCAAGTACCATGGATTAGGTATCAAATATAATATATCAAGTGCCGGTGCCATAAATCATGCATCAAGTATAACATGTCAAGTGTCAGGTAAATACCGAATACAATACCATCTATAAGCTTGTATAGTAAGAAATCATGTACTAAATATTACATCAGTAAGTGTTAGGCATGTTACGGTAATAATAAGATGTCCACATATCAATATCATACTATAAATCAAGGGTAGTTTTTTTAAGTTTAATATAAAGCACTCTCCTGAAATCAGAATGAAATACCGGAGATAGGGGGAGCAAACGCTCCCCTAATTCAAACTAACAGTCGTGGAAACGCGGCTTTTGCTGCGTTTCGCGACAAAATCCTGGCGATTGGGCCAGGATCAAGGGGGCGCTTGTCCGTCCATGTGTCCTCTATCCTTTTATCCTCTTGAATTTTGAATTTCAATTTTAGATTTGACGATCTATCTCTTTATTCTCACGAGACCGATAGGATCTTTTCTATTCCGTTTTTCCTTTGAATTTGAATGATATTATCTTATCTGATATACTCAGTCTTTAGAGAAGATGGCTGGTTTCATATAAGATGGCTTGCCCGTTCATGTGTCTTCTATCCTTTTATCAACTTAAGTATAAAATACAAATTTAAGCAAGAACAGAATGTGGTTTTCATGATCATCAGTGATGAAGACTTTTCCAAGTTTGTCGATTATATGCCTCACGAGTGATCTACATGTATGCTACTATTGATGCGGTTTCATCCTCTCAACCTGCCACCGAAGACAATGAAGAATAAACAACCTTATTTTTTTACTTCAGATATAAAGTTGTCTATCTATAATAAAAACATATCTACTTTTATATTTAATTGGTTGTCGTTCTGATTAATTTTACTATCTTATTCTTAAAAATTGTCACCAAGCGCACGAAGGTATACACCTTTGAAACTAGTCTATCCATTTTTTTTTCAAATATGCCTACTTGAGATAAAACTGTCCACCTTTATCTCAATATGTCCACTAGGGGTGGCAGGCGGGTCGCGACCCGCCAGACCCGACCCGGCCCGAAGTTAGCGGGTCTGGGGTTGGGCTAATCGAGTTTGGGTCGTAATCGGGTCGACCCGTCTGACCGATTATTAAATGGGTCGGGTCGACCCGAACCCGCCAGACCCGATTATTCTCTCTCCTCCTCGGCCTCCTCCCCTTAATCTCCTCCTCTGCCGCCCCCACCTCCTCCCCTTCGTCTAAATCAAATTGTCAAAAAATATGCGTAATACTAGTTTTGAACCCGTGGCCTCTAGTGTGTGGAGTTTAGTGGGATGACTAACTATACCACCTAACAATTTGGTAATAAAGTGTAAAGAAATTATATTTAAAATGTAATAATCGGGTGAAATGGGTCGGGTCAGGTCGACCCAACTAAGAATGGATCAGGCCTGAGTCTGAATTTTTGACCCGTATAATAATCGGGTCGGGTCGACCCGAGCCGATTATTATATGGGTCGAGCAGTAATCGGATCGGGTCGATCTTACCCGACCCAATTGCCACCCCTAATGTCCACGTTAAAACATAACTATCCACCATAAAATTTTCCATGCCCACCTTTTTGTTTCTATTTGTACTTATCCCAACCCAATTCTACTCGATTTAGACCCAACAATATAACTACAAAAGTGTTAAAAGAAAATAATAATAGAAGAAAAACAATTAAACAAAATTTCAATATTTTTTTATTAAAACATAATCCGTATCCTTTTAACTTTTTTTGGGATTTGCAGTGTCCAATATCTTCTGAGAGGAACACAAACCATCAATGCAGGTGGGCTGGCCACATCTTGATTTATGAAGAATATCACATCAAAAGATAAGGAAGCCAAACCTAATGGCACATGCCCTGCTCTGCTCTGGTTCGGGATTACTTCCTGAAGTGTTTCTTTCACATTCTTTGCAAACCGACAACGTCTCAAGACTTATTTATCTGCATCAACTCAAAGTTGAACTTTTCGTCCACAATCTTTATAAAAGTGGACGTCCGTAGAGAGATCCAAGCAATCAATTTTATCTAAAAATAGACGATAGGACTTAAATAGCTGCTTAGAGAGGAGACTAGGACTTCCCCTTCAGAATCATAGTGGTAGGGATCTTCTTCTTCTTCACTGCTCGCTGTTTGGCCCTTAAGTAGATTCCAAGCCAATTCAATATATTTTTTATTTTCAGGTCAGCATGAATATTAGAAATTAAGTTTTGACAAGAAAAATTTAGTAAATTGAACTTCTAAAGAGGGAAAAAAAAAAAAAAGAACAGCATAGTCTGAGAGAAAAAAAATGAGAGGACCAAGATCTAATATGGTTCCTAACATATTTTATTTATCACTAAATTAGAAAAATATCAGTCTAATTGTTCCATAAAAAAATAAGTATTTTTCAATATATTGTTTCCTATATTAAATAAAAATCTTGTAAAAAGTTATCCATTTTAGTGTTAATCTGTCTAATTTGACAAGAAACACATTTAATGCAACTGCCAAATAAATATATCTTCAGATTTCATGCTACTCACTCTAATATTAAAAATTCAGACCGAAGGTGGACAAAATGAAATTAAAGATGGAAGTTTATAAGATGGCCACTTTTCAGCGTGTGACTTGGCAGTTAGGGCTGTTTGTTTCGCGTAAAACTCCGTAATTCGTAAATGACTTACTATCCAGTTACAACTACGGCGTTTGTTTAGACCGTAATTCGTAAAAGACTTACGTAACTCAACTAACACTTACTTGCAACCCAGTTACCACTCACTTACAGCCCAGTTACAGTTAATTTTGTGGTCATACAAATTTGTAATATTTTTTTATATTAATATTAAAATTTTTAATATTTAACTTTTTTAATATTTATTTGCAGTATTAAAACTTTTAAAATCACCAAATAGTTAATTTTGTGGTCAACTTTTTCACTTACGACTTATACGTTACGACAACCAAACACCATAAAGTACAATACACTTTCCCACTTTACAATCTTATATTACCAACCAAACACCGTAAAATTTACATACATGTAACTCATTTACAATTGTAAAAGACTTTACCTATTATAACTGCGAATTACGATCAGTTACGACAACCAAACAGACCTTAAATGGAACACATATGTGTTCCATTGATGTCACATATGAGTTACATTTAATTTTATTGAATGTGGCGGAGAGTGCACTTCAACTTCAACGAGTATGTTGTTCTCCTTCCACATGCATATACACATGTTCTTTGAATATAAAACAACGTTAGTTTATCTTTGGTGGTTGTATCTGTGATTAGGTCTAAAATAAGTTAGCTAGCCATTGCTCTTTGCAATGCACGCCACAAGGTGTTTCGGGCTTTCACATAAGATTATGTCGAGGTCAGATTAATTTCTAAAATCACAAATAAAGATATGTTGCTCGCATCTTTTAGGAATAGAATTTTCAAAGATAAATCTCATTCTATGCTTCCATCACTCTCTCTTTTTCTTTTTCTGTTCAAAGATCAAAACATGCACGCTATCTTAATTGTATAAGGAAACAAAAATCTTAGACGATAGAAGAAAACAAAAACCCTAGAGGAATAAAAAGAAAAAAAATTGTTTTTAGTCTTCCTTCTTCTTCAAATAAATTTCTGTGTTTTTTTTCCTCCAAAAATTCAACACTTTTTCCTCCAAAGCAAAAATTGTTGCTTGATTTCGATTTTGGGACTATTGAACCAGCTCAGGCGTGGACCCCACATCTAGTTTGAGACACAACGCCAACCAATAATTTCCCACGTGTTGATAAGAAACAGATACAAAATCTCATAGTAAAACTCATAGACGCCCAGCAAATCTACGCGACAACAACCCAACTTGAAATTTCAGAGCTTTATAGTTAGAATACCTCACAATAATTTTTGTTGTGCGCAGATACAACAACCACGTAGAGGAAACCCTTGAGCCAAGATGCAAGAAGAATTATCACCAACAGTAAAGAACAATTAAAACTGAGAAGAAAACCAAACACACGATTTTAACGAGGTTCGGCCAATTTCGCCTACATCCTTGGGACAAGGAAGAGAGATTTCTATTGATTTGAGAATCAATTACAATTTGTAAGCATTACAAGCCTTACAAGCCTTACTTTTATGAAGAGAGTTCTACCTCTCTCATGTACCCAAGGAAACCCTATGAATCAGTTTCTAATTTGGGCTGATTTCCAATTTAGCAAATTTCTCGAAACAGGCCGAACCCGTCTGTCGGTCGACCGGTCGGTCGACCGACCAAGGCATCGGCCGACCGTGCCTAACCAAGAGTTAGGCACTTTCAGTCGGTCGACCGAGCGGTCGACCGCTCTCCTTCTGCGGTCGACCGGACCGGTCGACCGCTACACCCTGTGCACGTTGATGCACGACGGTCGACCGGACCGGTCGACCGTGCTGTTGCTGCTGATTCTTTGGCTACTTGTCCTCGTCGACTTCCTCGACTTCCTCTCTCTTCCTACAATTCTTCACCTCGGTGAAGATTTCTCAAATCTGAGCCGAACTGAAACATACGAACCGTCGACTCGAAAGTGGCTGCACCAGTGTGGTTGTCTACGTACCCTACCCAAGGGATCAAGCCATCCGTAGTTCATCCAAAGGAGCTTTAACAAGCTCATGCTACATGAAGACATGGAGCAAAGTTTTACAATGTGCAAACTTTACTCCTGACACCACCTTGGTAAGCATGTCGGCGGGATTCTCCGTTGTGTGAATCTTCAGCAGCTCAATATCACCCTCATCGAGAATCTCCTGAATAAAATGGAACCTGACATCAATGTGCTTCATTCGTGCATGATACACCTGGTTCTTGGCTAAATAAATAGCACTCATACTGTCACAGTCGATCTTCAGTAAATCATGATCAACTCTCAAGTCATCAAGTAAGCCTTGAAGCCAAATTGCCTCCTTCATAGTCTCCGTCATGGCCATATACTTGGCCTCTGTAATAGACAATGCGACGGTAGACTGTAGAATAGAGTGCCAACTAACCAGTGCTTGAGATAATGTAAAGACATACCCCGTTGTGGACCGGCGTTTGTCAAGGTCACCAGCATAGTCAGAATCAACATACCCAATATAATCCTGCTTCCCTGTGGAGTCCTTCTCGAATACCAGACCAACATCAATGGTACCTTTAATGTACCATAGATCCACTTCACTGCCTCCCAATGACCATGTCCCGGATCATGCATATATCTACTGACCATAGAGAGTTTGTGACAGATCTGGTCTTGTACACACCATAGCATACATAAGACTACCAACTGCGCTAGCATATGGGACGTGAGTCATGTACTCACGTTCTTCAACAGTCTTTGGAGACATAGTGGCAGATAACTTGAAATGAGGAGCCAGTGGTGTACTTACAGATTTCGCATCCTTATCGATGTTGAACCTCTGAAGTACCTTTTGCAAATACCCCTTCTGTGTCAAGCTCATCCTGTCACTCCTTCGGTCTCGTGTGATTTCCATACCTAGCATCTTCTTTGCTTCACCAAGATCCTTCATCTCAAACTCAGAAGATAAATCCCTCTTCAGTGCATCAATTGCAGATTTAGACTTAGAAGTAATAAGCATATCATCTATATACAATAGTAAATAGATATACTCCCCTGTCGGTAGTTTGTTGTAATACACACATGGGTCATAGTGGCTACATGTGTACCTCTTTCCTTTGATGAAGCTGTCGAATCGCTTGTACCACTGTCTAGGAGACTGTTTTAACCTGTACAGCGACTTCTTCAGCTTGCACACCATATCTTCTTTCCCTGCAGTCTTGAATCTTGTCGGCTGAGACATGTAGATCTCTTCATCCAGATCGCCATGGAGAAAGGCGGTCTTTACATCGAGTTGATCAAGGTCCAACTCGTACTGTGCCACCAAAGTCAAAAGATGCGAATTGACGAATGCTTTACAACAGGAGAAAATACCTCATTATAGTCAATTCCTTCCCTTTGAGTATAGCCTTTTAATACCAATCTGGCCTTGTAGCGCACCATATCTTCTTTAAGAGATTCCTCCTTCTTTGCGTACACCCACTTACAGCCTATCACCTTCTTCCCTTGGGCAACCTAGTGAGTTCCCAGGTATCGTTCTTGTAAAGAGACTTCATCTCTTCTTCCATGGCTGCTTTCCATATCTTCGACTCTGAACTGATTTCAGCTTCTCTGAAGGTGGACGGGATAGCCTCCTCAACGACCGGAAGTGCATAAGCCATGACCATATCTGTAGTGAGCCAACCTGGTTTCCTTGTGTTTCTCCTTGGTCTTCTAACTGCAGTAGAGTCAGGAACATCACCCATGACCTGTTCTTGACCCTCTTCATCATCAACAACTACCTTATCTGCTTGATCATTACCTTGTGTCATCCTAGGTATGATCCTCACCGATACTGAACTTTCTAGAGATAGTGGATTAGCATCATTCTCCACCTGCTGCGATACATCTTTGGACTTGCTAGTCTCCACCTGCTGAGAGATCTTAGACTTAAACATAGAAGCCTCATCAAAAGTGACATCCCTACTGAAAAGAAACTTCCTGTCCGTAGGATCCCAGATCTTGAATTCTTTGATTCCCTTCTTGAAGCCGACGAACAAGCCCTTCTTTGCTCTTGGGTCTAGCTTATCTTCTTTAACATGATAATAGGCTGTACAACTAAACACCCTTAGCAAATCATAATCAGCAGCTATTTTTCCCGACCAAACCTCGAGAGGAGTTTTCCCTCCTATTGCAGACGACGGCAAGCTGTTAACAAGATAGCAAGCGTATGCCAAAGCCTCAGCCCAGAAGTTCTTCGATAAATCGGCATTGGACAACATACAACGGACTTTCTCTAGCAAAGTCCTGTTCATCCTTTCTGCTATCCCGTTCTGTTGCGGTGTTTCCCTCACTGTGAACTGCCTCTCTATGCCCTCATCAAGACATAGTTGAAGGAAAAGATCAGACTTGTATTCTTCTCCATTATCTGAACGGAGGACCTTGATTTTTCTTCCCGTACTTCTCTCCAAATTTTTCTTCCACTTCACAAACACTTCTAGGACTTTCCCTTTGTGTCTCATGGTATATACCCAACAACGCCTAAAATAATCATCAATAAATGACACAAAGTAATGGTTACCTCCAATTGATGCGGTCTTGGTAGGTCCCCAAACGTCAATGTGAACATAATCTAGAATCCCCTTGGTGTAATGTGTTGCTGTGCCGAACTTCACCTTGGTCTTCTTTCTGATGATACAATGTTCACAAAATTCCAACTTGCAGGTTCCGACACTTTTCAATACTCCTTGTCTTGCAAGAGTTTGCAAAGACTTTTCTCCTGCGTGTCCCAGCCTCATATGCCATAGCCTGGTTGAGTCTTCATTTGAATCAGTAGAAGCCGCCACTTGCCCTGTCACAGTACTACCCTTCAAGTAGTAAAGATTGTTCCGGCGAACGGCCTTCAATACCACCATCAAACCTTTGGTCATCTTAAGGACTCCTTCTTTTATTGACACCACAAGGCCCAATGTCTCCAAAGCTCCAACAGAGATGAGGTTTCTCTTCAGTTGAGGTACATACCTCACTTCCTTCAGTTCTCTTATCATCCCATCAAACATCTTGATCTGGATTGTCCCTACACCTTCCATGATACTCAGCCCAGAAGTTCTTCGATAAACCGGCATTGGACAACATACAACGGACTTTCTCTAGCAAAGTCCTGTTCATCCTTTCTGCTATCCCATTCTGTTGCGGTGTTTCCCTCACTGTGAAGTGCATCTCTATGCCCTCATCAAGACATAGTTGAAGGAAAAGATCAGACTTGTATTCTCCTCCATTATCTGAACGAAGGACCTTGATTTTTCTTCCCGTACTTCTCTCCAAATTCTTCTTCCACTTCACAAACACTTCTAGGACTTCCCCTTTGTGTCTCATGGTATATACCCAACAACGCCTAGAATAATTATCAATAAATGACACAAAGTAATGGTTACATCCAATTGATGCGGTCTTGGTAGGTCCCCAAACGTCAGTGTGAACATAATCTAGAATCCCCTTGGTGCAATGTGTTGCTGTGCCGAACTTCACCTTGGTCTTCTTTCCGATGATACAATGTTCACAAAATTCTAACTTGCAGGTTCCGGTACCTTTCAATACTCCTTGTCTTGCAAGAGTTTGCAAAGACTTTTCTCCTGCGTGTCCCAGCCTCATATGTCATAGCCTGGTTGAGGCTTCATCTGAATCAGTAGAAGTCGCCACTTGCCCTGTCATAGTACTACCCTTCAAGTAATAAAGATTGTTCCGGCGAACGGCCTTCAATACCACCATCGAGCCTTTAGTCATCTTAAGGACTCCTTCCTTTATTGACATCACAAGGCCCAATATCTCCAAAGCTCCAACAGAGATGAGGTTTCTCTTCAGTTGAGGACATACCTCACTTCCCTCAGTTCTCTTATCATCCCATCAAACATCTTGATCTGGATTATCCCTACACCTTCCATGATATGTGGATGATCATCGCCCATAACGACTGAACATCCCTTCAGCTTCTCACTCAAAGCTAGAAAACCAATCCCTATTAGGGCACACATGGTACGTAGCACAAGTATCCAATATCCACTCATTATCTCCTGAGTAGCCAACGATGGGAGTAGTGACAGAGAATGAGAAAACCGACGAGTCCGAGTCTGATCCACCTACCTGTGAGGTACTGCTCTGAGTACTGACCACCTTTGCAAGATTTTCCTCAGTCTTAAACTCCTTCTTCTTCCCTTTGACCTTTGGACAGTCAACTTTTCAGTGCCCTAATTCTCTGCAGAAGGCATATTGGTTCTTCTTCAGATCTCGATAACCTGGCCTAGACTTCGATCTCCCTCGATCATCTTTGCCCTTCCTATGTGAACCCCTACCTCTTACTGCTAGCGCCTCTGCGGATGAGCTTGCCTGAGAAGACTGCCTTTCCTTTCTCCTCGTCTCATAATTTGCCAAAGCAGAAGACACTTCATTATAGTCAAGGGACTGTCTACCATTTATGAAGGTTAAGGTAAAAGTCTCATACTCCTCTGCAGGAAGAGAGTTCAAGAGGATTACCGCTTTATCTTCTTCATTTACCTCGATATCCACATTGATCAAATCCGTAAGAAGCTTCGTGTAGCGATTCAGATGTTCATTCACGGAGCATCCTTTCTTCATCTGAAACCCGTACAGCTTGCTCTTCAGACGTAGTCTGGATTCAACACTCTTGGTCCGATATTTTCTTTCAAGGATCTCCCCCAAATGCCTAGCAGATGTTTCGTGTAACACAAGATATTTGATGTCTTGTGTTAGACACGATCTGATTAAGCCACACGCTGATCGGTTCATCTTCTCCCACTCTTCTTCAGTGGTTGTGCTTCGCTTCTTCTTCAGACGTAGAGTATCTTCAAGGTTTGATGCATTCAGCGCATCCATCACCTCGTACCTTCACATGCCAAAATTGTTTGTGCCATTAAATTTCACCACATCAATCCTCGGAGAGGATTCATGGTTCTCACAGATGTACTTTTTTCTGCCATCACTTTGACTAGATCCTCTATGTAATGCGAAAAACCAAAGGAGTTAGATAAGCAACTTTGATAAAGATCAGATCTTTACCTTCTCACGAAAGCCTAGATGAGTTTCTGAATAGATCTACTCCTCAATTGATTCCTTTGAGCACTTCACGCACTGTTCTGAGATCGACACAAAGATCTCACAAACAGTCTCAACGCTGATCTGAGATCGACACACGATCTCTACAAAATCAGCAATAGATGCCCTTCGAATCACTAGATGATCCCACGACAACCTGGGATGCTTTGATACCACTTATTGTGCGCAGAAACAATAACCACGTAGAGGAAACCCTTGAGCCAAGATGCAAGAAGAATTACCACCAACAGCAAAGAACAATTAAAACTGAGAAGAAAACCAAACACACGATTTTAACGAGGTTCGGCCAATTTCGCCTACGTCCTCGGGGTAAGGAAGAGAGATTTCTATTTGAAAACACCTAAGGGGGGGGGGGTGAATAGGTGTAAATGCTAATCTAACAATCTTTTAAAACAAGTATGAATGAATGATGCAACGATCTCCCAAAACAAGACTAAGAGCCAAATACCGGTGAAGGGCTCTGAACTCCTTCCTCGTGATTCCTCTAGATAGAATTAGAGGTGCGTATTGCAATCTTGTTGTATGAGAATTGATCGACAAGTTATCGAGAATGAATTTGAAGCAATAATGAAATGCACACAAGATATATAACAAGGTATGAAAGAATAGCAATATCACAAGCAAGAGAGTAAGAGCAATAAAGAGCAAAGAGAAAATCAATCGCAAACACAAAGTATTTGTTTCGAGGTTCGAGCCACCGCTCTACTCCCCGCCTTCACCGCCGTGAAGGGTTTCCACTATCCACCGAGGACTTTGCAAGGTCTACCGAAGACCGGAGTACCGAACTCCACCACTTACAAACCTCTACCGAAGAGGTATCTCAATAAGAACAAGAAGAAGGAACAAGTAGCCAAATGATCACCAAAAGCATCACAAACTTCTTACAAACTTTCTCTTTACAACTTCCTTATAGAATGAGGATGGGATTTTTGGCTCTAGAAGTGTAGTGAGAAAAACAAACTCAGTTGTAAATGAAACTTGCTTGAGAACACAACTGAAAAACAATAACCAAGAATGCAAGAGAGAATTGAGAGCTTTGAAACTTTTTCTTTCTTTTGAAAACTTGTAAACTAGGGATTTTTCTTGGTGATTTTGCAAGAGACCAATCTCTTCTATTTATAGGGAGAGGAAGGGATTAAAACACATTTAAATTAAGTTTATTTGATCAGGAAATAACTCCTAAAAAGTCAGAAAAGTCCTGCCACAAAACAGGGTGAAAATCAGAATTCAGATTTTCACCAAAGAGGAAAGAGCCGTTGGCAGCTGGCAGGCTTGTCGGTCGACCGGTCCGGTCGACCGTCAGCCCTGCTGGCAACTAGCCGTGGGCTCGGGTCGACCGGTCGGTCGACCGGCCTCAAAGGGCAACCACAGTTTTGTATGGACGGTCGACCGGTTGGCCGACCGACAAAAAACAGAGAGCAAACTGTTTTCGGTCGGTGACTGGTCGGTCGACCGACAGACGTGCACAAGCGTGCACGTCCTAGACACAGGACCCGGTCGATCGGCCAGCCGACCGTCCTGACCTGAAACAGAAAACAAAGGGGGAATTTTGGACTTGGGAAAATTTTGAAAATAATTTTTGTAGGAAATATGGCTAAGTATCATGCTGAAGAGATAGATATACAGGATATATAAAAAAGATATAAAATTTGTAAAAATTTGAATTATGTATAGAGACCAAAGCATGAACTTAAAAATAAATCCCAAAACTAAAAACCGTATTTTGGAAAAGTGTGTGTGTGTGTGTTCTAGAGCCAATTTTACCACAACCTCAAACCTTAACAAACTAAATTTTACATAGGTTCTAGGAGACTCTTAAGTCTTCAAGTGGGCTTCTCCATATGATCTTGCAAGCTTGATTCTTGAACCCGAAATGAATCGACTTGAGTCAAAACAACCTTTCTTTAGGGAAGAAAACTCCATGAATCTTTAGAATCCTGAAACACACTTAAACATAAAACATGATTAGTACAAATAACTATATATGTTTTGTAATTATCAAAACTCAATAAAAGAGGTGATTGTAACCTTGGGCCAACAATCTCCCCCTTTTTGATGATGACAAAACATATAGTTATTTTAAACATGGGAAAGGAGCTTGGAAGCTCCCCCTCAAATTATGCTATGTATAAAAGAATGATTATGTGTAAAAGTGAATGGCTATATACATAAAGCATAAAAGGTATACAAAACACAATGCACAAAAACAAAATACAAAGTGCATAAACTTCAAAACTAACTTCAAAACTAACTAAAACTAACTATTTCTCCCCCTTTTTGTCATACATCAAAAAGGGTAAAAAAAAATAAGAAAATTTTCTTTCAAGAATCTATAATGCAAACATTCAACTCACCACAAATAAATGAAAATCTAGCATAGTTTAGAGGTTTTGTAAAAATATCGGCAAGTTGAAAATCGGTAGAAACATAATCAATATCAATATCACCTTTCTCATAATGATCTCTAAGAAAGTGATATCTAATGTCAATGTGCTTAGTTTTACTATATTGATTTGCATTTTTAGTCATATGAATAGTACTAGTATTATCACAAAATATTTTAATATGATCAAAATGCAAATCATAATCAAGGAGAGTATGTTTCATCCAAAGAACTTGTGCACAACAAGCTCCGGCTGCAACATACTCCGCCTCGGCGGTTGAAAAGGCTACCGAATTTTGCTTTTTGGAAGACCAAAGAAACAAAACAATTACCAAGAAATTGACATGTTCCACTTGTACTCTTCCTATCTACCCTACAACCCGCATAGTCGGCATTCGAAAAACTCTTCATTTCAAAATGTCCGGTTTTCGGATACCACAAACCCATTTCAATTGTACCCTTAAGGTATCTAATAATGCGTTTTACCGCTACTAAATGAGACTCCTTAGGACATGATTGAAAATGAGCACAAAGACATACACAAAACATAATATCCGGCCTACTAGCCGTCAAATATAATAAACTACCAATCATGCTACGATAAAGCTTAATGTCTACACTTTTACCTTGTTCATCCTTGTCAAGCTTGGTGGTTGTTGCCATGGAGTTTTGCTAGTTCTAGCTCCTTCAAGTCCAAATCTCTTGATAAGTTCCTTTGTGTACTTGGCTTGATTGATGAAGATCCCATCCTTTCTTTGCTTGATTTGGAGACCAAGGAAATAGTTGAGCTCACCCATCATAGACATTTCAAATTCTTCCTTCATGTATGATTCAAAAGCTTGGCAAAGAGTTTCATTAGTAGAACCAAAAATGATATCATCCACATAAATTTGCACCATAAGAATATCATTTTCAACATGTTTTATAAATAAAGTAGTATCAATTTTTCCTTTCTTAAAACCATTTGAAATTAGAAATGAAGAAAGCCTTTCATACCAAGCCCTAGGGGCTTGTTTTAAACCATAAAGAGCTTTGTCAAGTTTGAAAACAAAATTCGGATGTGTAGGATCAACAAACCCGGGGGGTTGTTCAACATACACCTCCTCTTCAATAAATCCATTTAAGAAAGCACTTTTAACATCCATTTGAAAAAGTTTAAAATCTTTATATGAAGCAAATGCAAGTGTCATCCGTATGGCTTCAAGCCGTGCTACGGGTGCAAAGGTTTCTTCAAAATCGATACCTTCGATTTGAGTGTAACCTTGGGCAACTAACCTAGCTTTATTCCTAGTAACGTTACCCGACTCATCCAACTTGTTCTTAAAGATCCACTTAGTACCAATTGTTGGTCTATCGAGGGGCCTAGGAACAAGGTGTCAAACTTAATTGCGCTCAAATTGATTGAGTTCCTCTTGCATGGCTAGCAACCAATAGAGTTGGCCTCGGCTTCGAGGACGCTTTGGGTTCAAAGTGAGAAATAAAAGCATAGTGTCCACAAAAATCATGAAGTTGAGAACGAGTAGTTACCCCTTGAGATACTTCACCTAAAATAAGGTCCTTGGGATGATGTGGATTGTATCTCCAATCCTTTGAAAGTTGTTGAGTAGGCTCCACTTCAATTCTTTGAATTTCATTTCCTTGAGCCTCTTGATCCTTAGTTTCACTTCCTTCATCATCCTTTGGCATGCCTTCAATAGTAGGTGAGTCCTTCAAAGTGACTTTCTCCATGTCTTCATGCAAAGAATCTATTTCTACAACATTCTTAACAAACACATTAGATTCCTCAAATTTTACATGTATAGACTCTTCAATAGTTAAAAATGACTTATTGAAAACTCTATAAGCTTTACTAGTATTTGAGTAACCTACAAAGATTGCTTCATAAGACCTAGCATCAAATTTTCCCAATTTGTCTTTTGTATTTAAAACAAAACATTTGCATCCAAAAACTTTAAAGTATGAAACATTTGGCTTTCTAGAAAAATAAATCCCAAAAGATGTTTTTGAAGTATTTTTGCATAAGAAAACACGATTTGATATATAGCATGATGTATTAACGGCCTCGGCCCACAAATAATGTGGGAGACCATATTCACTAATCTTTGTCCTAGCCATCTCTTGTAATGTTCGATTTTTCCGTTCAACTACTCCATTTTGTTGTGGAGTTCTAGGACAAGATAGTTCAAGCTTAATTCCATGTTCTTCACAAAAAGTAATAAAGGGTAGGTTAATGAATTCACCACCTCTATCACTTTTTATTCTTAAAATTGAAGAATCTTTTTCCTTTTAACTCTTTTCTTAAAGGCTTGAAAATGTGAAAAGGCTTGATTTTTATGTTCTAAAAAGAAAACCCAAGTAAAACGCGAAAAATCATCAACTAAAACAAATGCAAAACGATTCCCACTTAGACTTTTGGTTTGAGTAGGACCAAACAAATCCATATGGATTAACTCCAAAGGACGTGATGACATGATATCCTTGACTGACTTGAAAGAGGACTTGGTTTGTTTCCCAAGTTGACACGCGTCGCAAACGCGGTCCTTTTCAAAGTTCAAGTAAGGAATACCCTTCACCATTTCTTGTTGTTTAACCTAGGTAGATGGTCAAAAGAAATGTGGCCTAATCTTCTATGCCACAACCAAGAGTCATCATCGAGGGCTTTCAAACAAGTGATATTGCAAGACATATTAGACAAATCAATCATGTATATATTGCTTTCACGAAAATCGGAAAATATACATGTGTTGGATAGTCTATCAATAACTTTACAAGCTAAATTATCAAAAACAACATCAAAACCTTTATCACAAAGTTGACTAACACTCAAGAGATTATGCTTGAGGCCATCAACTAAAACAACATTTTCTATTAAAGGGGATGTACCAAGTTTAACATTACCAATACCGATGATTTTACCCTTGGTATCATCTCCGAAGGTGACGGTGCCACCTTCATGGTATCTTGATAGGGTTGCAAAGTTGTTGATATCCCAAGTCATGTGCCTTGAGCAACCACTATCAAGATACCACAATCTTTTACGTCGTTGCGCCTTGGAAAGTACCTACATCATTTAACAAATTTATTGACTTTGGTACCCAAATTTTTCCTGGGTCCTTGAAAGTTAGTATTTCGAACCCAAACATTATGATGAGATGCATTAAGTCTATCATAGCAAAACTTAACTAAGTGATCTTTACGGCCACAAAACGTGCATGAAAATACCTTCCCATACATGAATGCATGATGTGTGTGTAGAGGGTGAGCATGTTTGGGGGTTTGGCATGATGTAAAGGTTGTGATTTATGAACATGAGCATGCATAACATGGGTTGTTTCTTAGGGGCTTGTTTCTTAGGAAACATAGCCTCAAGCCTATTCTTATCAAATTCACACTTTTTCAAAACAACTCCTAGAGAATCAATTTTCTCTTTTAGCATGGAAATCTCATTTTCATTCACTTGTGGAAACTTACCCTATAAGAAATCTTATAGTTATCAAAATCTTTTGGGTGGAAACTAAAGTAGAAGATAATTCATCTTTTTCTTTAGTAAGGGTAAAAATATGATGATTAAGAGACTCATTTTCCTTTTTCATTTTTAAATACTTTTTCTTAAGAAAATCATAGTTATGTGAGAGTTCTACAAATGCTTCTCCTAATTCATTCATGGAAAGCTCATCATTAAAAGAAGTGGAAGGGGTTACCTTGCTTGTGCTTTCATTAGCCATGAAGCACATGTTGGCGGTGTCAACTTCCTCCTCGGATTCACTCTCGGAATCCCATGTAGCCTTCAATGCTTTCTTCTTGTAAGGCTTCTTGGAGGTGGAAGGCTTGACTTTATCCGGGCATTCCGCAACAATGTGACTCGGTCTTTGGTAATTGAAACAAATAATTTTCTTCTTTTCTTTACCACCTTGCCATCTCCTTCTACCTTGGAACTTTGCCTTGTTATACATCCTCCGAACATTCTTAACAAGAAGTGAGAGCTCTTCGTCATCTTCTTCTTCATCGTCTTCGTCGGAGTATGAGGATTGACTTTTGAAGGCAATAGCTTTCTTCTTGGAAGGAGCCATTTCCTCCCTTGCTTTTCTCTCCATCTCATGGGTCTTGAGGTTCCCAATGAGACCTATAAGCTCCATTTACTCCTTGTCATTGAGTTCCTTCAAGGTAGTTACTTTGACTTCCCATGAAGGAGGAAGAGCTCGGATGATCTTCCTTACTCTTTGGTCGTTGTCAATAGCATCACCTAGAGAAGAAAGTCCATTAGTGATCTTTGTAAATCTTGTAACCATATCATCTATGGTTTCATTATCATGCATAGAGAAATTTTCATATTGGGAACGAAGAAGATCTATTTTAGCCCTCTTCACTTGTGAGGTTCCCTCATGAGTAACAAGTAAGTGAGTCCAATTTCATGTGCGGATTTGCAATGAATTACTCTAGCAATATCATCATCATTAAGTGCTTGGAGTAATGCATAGTGTGCCCTAGAGTTTGCATCAAATTTTTTGGTCTCAATTTCGGACCAAGTGACTCATCACCGGTGGGTGCACTAAATGGTTTGGTCACGGCCTTTGCAACCCGGCTTCCTAGGGATTGCAAGAAAACAGTCATCTTAACCTTCCATATGGGAAAGTTAAGGCCATCAAACTTTAGGGGGGTCTTAATTCCATCGGCCATTTTTACTAAGTAGAAGTGTGTGAAAAATGAAATGATTAGCAAATAGTGGATCTCTCTAAGGTTGTTAAGCCAAGAGCCTAGAGACCAAAGCTCTGATATCAATTGAAAACACCTAGAGGGGGGGTGAATAGGTGTAAATGCTAATCTAACAATCTTTTTAAAACAAGTATGAATGAATGATGCAACGATCTCCCAAAACAAGACTAAGAGCCGAATACCTGGTGAAGGGCTCTGAACTCCTTCCTCGTGATTCCTCTAGATAAGAGTTAGAGGTGCATATTGCAATCTTGTTGTATAAGAATTGATCGACAAGTTATCAAGAATGAATTTGAAGCAATAATGAAATGCACACAAGATATATCACAAGATATGAAAGAATAGCAATATCACAAGCAAGAGAGTAAGAGCAATAGAGAGCAAAGAGAAAATCAATCGCAAAAATAAAGTATTTGTTTCGAGGTTCGAGCCACCGCTCTACTCCCCGCCTTCACCGCCGTGAAGGGTTTCCACTATCCACCGAGGACTTTACAAGGTCTACCGAAGACCGGAATACCGAACTCCACCACTTACAAACCTCTACCGAAGAGGTATCTCAACAAGAATAAGAAGAAGGAACAAGTAGCCAAGTGATCACCAAAAGGATCACAAACTTCTTACAAACTTTCTCTTTACAACTTCCTTATAGAATGAGGATGGAATTTTTGGCTCTAGAAGTGTAGTGAGAAAAACAAATTCAGTTGTAAATGAAACTTGCTTGAGAATACAACTGAAAAATAATAGCCAAGAATGCAAGAGAGAATTGAGAGCTTTGAAACTTTTTCTTTCTTTTGAAAACTTGTAAACTAGGGATTTTTCTTGGTGATTTTGCAAGAGACCAATCTCTTCTATTTATAGGGAGAGGAAGGGATTAAAACACATTTAAATTAAGTTTATTTGATCAGGAAATAACCCCCAAAAAGTCAGAAAAGTCCTTCCACAAAACAGGGTGAAAATCAGAATTCAGATTTTCACCAAAGAGGAAAGAGCCGTTGGCAGCTGGCAGGCTTGTCGGTCGACCGGTCCAGTCGACAGTCAGCCCTGCTGGCAACTAGCCGTTGGGCTTGGGTCGACCGGTCGGTCGACCGGCCTCAAAGGGCAACCCAGTTTTGTATGGACGGTCGACCGGTCGGCCGACCGATAAAAAACAGAGAGCAAACTGTTTTCGGTCGGTCGACTGGTCGGTCGACCGGTCGGTCGACCGACAGACGTGCACAAGCGTGCACGTCCTGGACACAGGACACGGTCGACCGGCCGGCCGACCGTCCTGACCTGAAACAGAAAACAAAGGGAGAATTTTGGACTTGGGAAAATTTTGAAAATAATTTTTGTAGGAATATGGCTAAGTATCATGCTGAAGAGATAAATATACATGATATATAAACAAGATATAAAATTTATAAAAATTTGAATCATGTATAGAGACCAAAGCATGAACTTAAAAATAAATCCCAAAACTAAAAACCGTATTTTGGAAAAGTGTGTGTGTGTGTGTGTTCTAGAGCCAATTTTTCCACAACCTCAAACTTTAACAAACTAAATTTTACATAGGTTCTAGGAGACTCCTAAGTCTTCAAGTGGGCTTCTCCATATGATCTTGCAAGTTTGATTCTTGAACCCGAAATGAATCGACTTGAGTTAAACAACCTTCCTTTAGGTAAGAAAACTCCATGAATTTTTAGAACCCTGAAACACACTTAAACATAAAACATGATTAGTACAAATAACTATATATGTTTTGTAATCATCAAAACTCAATAAAAGAGGTGATTGTAACCTTGGGCCAACACTATTGATTTGAGAATCAATTACAATTTGCAAGCATTACAAGCCTTACTTTTATGAAGAGAGCTCTTCCTCTCTCATATACCCAAGGAAACCCTAGGAATCAGTTTCCAATTGGGCTGATTTTCAATTCAGCAAATTTCCCGAAATAGCCCGAACCAGTATGTCGGTCGACCGACCCGGCACGGGTTGACCGTGCCGGCCGACCGTGCCTAACCGAGAGTTAGGCACTTTCACTCGGTCGACCAGGCGGTTGACCGCTCTCCTTCTGCGGTCGACCGGACTGGTCGACCGCTACACCCTGTGCACGTTGGTGCACGACGGTCGACCGGACCGGTCGATCGTGCTGCTGCTGCTGCTGATTCTGCTGATTCTTTGGCTCCTTGTCCTCGTCGACTTCCTCGACTTCCTCTTCTTCCTACAATTTTCTCAGGGAGGCAAAAAAAAAAAAAAGCTTACATTACTTTCCCATGTAAAAGTAATTGTATTATTTATAAGGTCAACTAATTTTAGATGTAAACACGTAACTAACCACAATAACAGTTAGAACCTAGGACCAGGTAATTAATGTTTTCTAACATTAATTTCTTTATCGGGGTTTGAGTTTATCTCATTATTTTTTCAACAAAATTCATTCAAACTTTGCATACTTTAGCATGCACCACACTCTCGGGGGTGGATTCGGTTCCAGTATGTGAGTCACACACATTTATAATAAAAGGGTCAATCCTGTGTGTCAACGCACACATATTATATAAGATTATAAGAGGTCCAATGCATGTGTCAATGCGTGAATGTCCCTCTTATTGTATGTGTATGGCTCACACACATGAGCCGAACTCCACGCCTAAAATGTCCATTTCCAACTCCTTTTGTTCTCACTTGAGCCTACAACCCCTCACACACTGTAAAACCCAATAAAAATACAAGAATTTTATACAAAAATAAAGTACAGTGTTATACATTTCTTTTCCCCTTTCACACTAAAATTTGCCGATAAAAAGGGCCCAAACAAACCACATTTGCAACAGCACTAGCTCAAAAAAAAAACAGACCAACACTTGGCCAAAATCTCTCAATCATGTCTCAATTATTCCCATGGCTAACCCTAGTTGCCATCATCTGGCTCCAGACCCTGAGCGGCGCCAACACCGACTTCCCGGCCTACTCGTCGCTCGTGAAATCGCGCCTCGGCATCACCCAGGTCCAGCTCAACAACCTCGCGGTGGCCTCCGACGCGGGAAAGCTCTTCGGTTGGCTTTCCGGCGTCGCCGCCACCCACCTCCGCTTGTGGTCCGTGCTAACGATTGGCTCTACCATCGGGTTTGCTGGCTACGGGCTGCAGTACTTGTTCCTAGCTAACAAAATCGCGGCACTCTCCTACCCACACTATCTTTTCCATCAGGTCCTCTTGGGCAACAGTGTTTGTTGGACAAATACCGCATTTTACGTCGCGTCCATGCAAATATCCCCAGGGATCACGGGCGTCGTCGTCGGCCTGGCAACGAGCTACACCGCTCTCAGCCCGAAAATCTACATTGCGTTGGCTCAGGTGGTACTAGGAAAGAATTTTCACAGCAAGTGCATATACTTGTTGCTGAACTCGGTTGTGCCGATTGTTCTGGCTCTGGCCGCTGCACCCTTTCTGAAGGGGTCCAAGCCGGCGATGCCTGGGAACGGGCGTGGGCTGTTCTTGGCGTTCGTGATTGCCGTTGTGACAGGTGCCTACGCCGTGGTGCAGACTCTGGTCCTGGCGATGGGGACGTCGATCGGGCCCCCGATGATGTTGTTGCTGATGGTTGGGATGGTAGCCGGGGGGTGCCCTTGTTCATGGCTGTGGAGATAGTACGGTCGAGGGAGCGAGTTACGGTGAATGTGGTGGAAGATTTGGAAGTGAGCGGAGTGAGATGGAGGAAGTGACCGTGGGGAAGAGGTGGAAGTGAAGAAAGTGGGGGGAAGTGAGAAAAAGTAGCATGGGGCGTGGAAGTTGGGCGAAGGTTGTGGATTTTTGGTTGTATTATTGTGTGTACTTGTGTGGAGGGACAATGGGTATCGTTTATGCAAATAATCTGAGGCAGGTTGCTGGTTTCAGGGGAGTTCCGGAGGCGGTTCTGTTGTCAATCTCGTCGACCTTCGGCTTCTTCGGGAAGTTGTCGGCCGCTCCGTTGTCACTGTTTACAAGGTATGTAACTGCACTTACAGTGTACAGGTGTTTATTATGCCCTACAGATGTCTAGTAAAATCACTTACAGACATTGTTGACGTCATACCAGTCTGTCTCCCTTTTGAGCATGGCCACTTCCAAGAGGCGTAGTCACACTCGTGTATATGAGAACCGAACTTGCTACAACAAATATAACGCGAATATATATATATATATATGTAAGCATGACATCATAATTATAATTGCATTAATGTTTTTAAGCATAAATCAAGTGCTAAATTAACTGCCTTGTGTTGCGTTCAGTTATAGACTTGGACTAACTGAAATCGTAACTGAAATCAACTATCAACATGCACAAATCTCTCCCCACCCATTATGTAGGAAAAAAGAGAGCCCCGAGGGGCACGTGAGTGCACGCTTGTAGTGGGAGCACAAGCTAGTTGTGCACGCGATGATAGAGAAAAATACTGATGACTTGAGATCTCACGCGCACATCACAATTAATATTCTTTTTGGCAAGCAGTGAGGTATTCCTGTTGTCAATTGAGCGGACAAGCAGTGATATTGAGAGAAGTTCTGAGCTCAAGTTCAAATTGAGGGCCTTATTTCACAGAGATGCAATTAACAAAATTTATACTTTGAGACTCGAGCATCATGTGCCCTAAAGTTGCAAGCATAATTCATGGCTCCTTTGATAATTTTCTACTTTTTTTTAAGCCTTTTGATTTATCTTAAGCTTGACTAATGCCGTCCTAAACGAGATACTTCTTGGTATTACTGGTATGATAGCATATTAATTTTTTGAAAATTAATATGTTATCACCGTTTTCTTGGAAAAAAAATTCTAGATAAAAAAAAAAAAATTTAAATCGTTTGTTCTTGCAGAAGCAAAGTACATGGTGCCAAGGCCAGCGTTCGTAGCACTACTAATGGTCCCAATGGCAGCGTCCTTCCTCCTCATCCTCATCCCCACAAAAGTCTGCCTCTTCATCAGCACCGCGATCATTGGTGTTTGCTCTGGCGCCATAACCTCCATCGCCGTCTCCATGACAGCGGACCTCTTCGGCCCCGAGAACTTCAACATTAACCACAGCATTGTCATCGCCAACATCCCCATTGGTTCCCTCGTATTCGTCTACATCGCTGCCGTTCTCTATGACCGAGAAGAAGGAGGAGGCGGCGGCGGTCGGGGCTTGTGCGTCGGAATGCATTGTTACAGGACAACGTTCATCATATGGGGGTCTATTTGCACTTTTGGGACAATCCTTAGCTTTGCCCTCCACATTCGGACTAGGAAAGCTCTCTCCAAAAGATAGACATGTGGAAGATTGTGTGGATCAGACCCAAACTTTGAATTGGATTCAGTTTGGACTTTAGAGACATTTGGGTCCAAATTGGGCTAGTTCAAAGTCCCTTCTGGACTTGCTGTGGGAAAGAGGAGATAGAGGAGATGGAAGAAGATAGCACAGAGATCGGACGACAAAGGAGTAAGAAATGGCGCGTGGAGCAGGCCAGAAGTGCTCCCGGTCGACTGCCCGGTCGACCGGTGGAGGAGGCCGGTTGACCGCCGGTCGACCGGCGTGCATGAGCGTGCACCGGAAGGAGCGATCGACAAGCCTGGTCGACCGACTGACAAGGCTCTGCTCTCGGTTGGGCGCGGTCGACTGTGGCATGGGTCGGTCGACCGGCCGGTCGACCGACAGGCGCGTTTGACTTTCCTTTTAGGATTCGAATTCCTTTCTGAATGGGATTGAATCCAACCTGGGTTTCCTTAAATCCAGGGACTCTGTGGCTATAAAAGAGAGGCTAGAACCCTCATGTATTGTATCCCACTGAAAATCTCCATTGGAAATTCCTTGAAAAAGGAATAATTTGTAATTGATTGTTGAATCAATAAAATCTCTCTCTCCCTTGCCCCGAGGACGTAGGCACGTTGCCGAACTTCGTTAAATTTATGAGTTAATTACTTTTCTCTGTTTGTTTGCTATTCCTGTCGTGGTGGTTGTTTCTCCGACTGCATCGAGTCTCCGCCAGGTGGGCGGATTTCTCAAGGGTGGTTGTGTGTTCCCTGCCGCCAGCGCAGCGCGCGGGCACAACAAGTGGTATCAGAGCATCCCAAGTTCGACGTGGGATCATTTGTTGATTCAAGAGCATCAGTTGCTGTTGGCGAAGATCGTGTGTCGATCTCGAAACAGCGTGTAGATTGCTCGAGGAATCAATTTGGTGTAGTGATTGCTTCAGAAACTCTTCGAGGGTTTCGCGTGGAGGTAAAGATCCTGTTTTTATCTAGTTTATTTATCTAACTCCGTTTGTTTCCGCATTAGTTTGAGGAATCAGTTAAGAAGATGGCTGGAGAAAGTACATCGGTGAGATCGATGAATCCACATCCAAGGTTGATGTGGTGAAGTTCAACGGCACGAATAGCTTTGGTATGTGGAGGTGTGAGGTTATGGATGCCCTGACGGCATCAAACCTCAAAGACACTCTACGATTATAGAAGAAGCGTGGATCAACGACGGAAGAAGATTGGGACAAGATGAACCATTCAGCGTGTGTCTTGATCTGGTCTTGTCTGACACAAGACATCAAGTATCAGGTGTTGCATGAGACATCTGTGAGGCAGCTGTGGGAGATCCTGAAGAGGAAGTATCTGACAAAGAGCATAGAATCGCGATTACAGTTGAAGAGTAAGCTCTATGGGTTTCAGATGCAAAGAGGATGCTCCGTCAATGAACACGTGAACCGCTACACGAAGCTTCTTACAGAACTAGTTAATGTGGATGTAGAGACTAGTGAAGAGGATAAGGCGGTAATTCTTTTGAACTCTCTTCCTAGGGAAGAGTATGAGGCCTTTACTCTTACTTTTCTCAATGTAAGACAATCCCTTAACTACAGTGAGGTGTCTGCTGCACTTGTGAGTATGAAGTAAGGAGACAGGACTGACTATCTTCTTCGGAAAGCATAACAGCAGAGGCATTGGAGGTAAGAGGCAGAAGTTCCAATAGGAAGGGAAGAGATGATCGGGGGAGATCGAAGTTCAAATCAGGCTTCAGAAATCTGAGAAGAATCAGTGTGCCTCGTGCAAGGAACTAGGACACTAGAAAGCTGAATGCTCGAAGGCCAAAGGTAAGAAGGTGGAGTCTAAGACTGAGGCAGATCTTGCAAAGGTGGTCAGTACTCAAGGCAGTACCTCACAGGCAGATGGATCAGACTCGGACTCATCGGTATTCTCTCTCTGTTACTACTCCTATTATTTGTAACTCAGATAATGCTGAGTGGATCTTAGATATCGGAGCTACCTATCATGTGTGCCCGAACAGGGCCTGGTTTTCTAGTTTTGAGAAGTTAGATAGATGTTACACGGTCATGGGTGATGATCATCCGTGTAATATAGAAGGGATGGGTACAGTCCGTATCAAGATGGATGATGGGATAGTATGAGAATTGAAGGAGGTGAGGTATGTTCCTTAACTCAAAAGGAATCTTATCTCTGTTGGCGCTTTGGAAGCATGGGTCTTGTGAT
Organism: Agave tequilana; assembly: GCA_038442645.1. Taxonomy (NCBI): domain Eukaryota; kingdom Viridiplantae; phylum Streptophyta; class Magnoliopsida; order Asparagales; family Asparagaceae; genus Agave; species Agave tequilana. The sequence goes on along the minus strand of JAVJIF010000856.1, from coordinate 9,475 downwards.
ATCTGTACGAGATGGTGTTCTCAAGATGATCAAAGGCTCAATGGTGGTGATGAAGGGCGTCCGCTGGGACAATCTCTACTACTTGAAGGGTAGTACAGTTACAGGTCAGGTGGAGACTTCTAGTTCTTCAGATGACGGTTGCACGAAGGTCTGGCAGGTGAAAGTCGGACATGGAGGCGAAAAGTCTTTGCGAGCACATGCAAAGAAGGGATCATTGGAAGGTGCTGCTACCTACAACTTGGAAGGTGAACACAGTGTTCTGGACAAGAAGAAGGTGAAATTCAGCACCAGTACTCACCGCTCGGAAGGTCTTCTTTATTGTGTTCACGTAAGCATTTGGGGACCTGCTAAAACTGCATCGCTTGGAGGTCACAGGTACTTTGTCTCTTTTGTTGATAGTTTATCTAGGCATGTTGGATATATCCATGAGACAAAGGTGTGAAGCCCTAAATATGTGGTGAAGTAGAGAGGAAGAATGGAGAAGCAGATGGTAGAAAGATCAAGGAGCTACAAATTGGTAATGTTAAAAGAGACATGTACCAATTCCTACGATTTGGTCAGAATACTGGTATTGCTACTCACTTCACAACAGGTATACATGGGGTGGCTAAGAAAGTAAACTGTTCCTTACTGGAGAAGGTTCGGTGTTTGTTATCTTATGCAAGATTAGATAAATCATTTTGGGCTGAGGCGATTGTGTATGCTAGCCATCTCATAAATGGATCGACTGCGATAGGAGGTAAAGCTCCATTGGAAATTTGGTCTGGAAAAGCTGCTCAAGATCATGGTTTGCTGCAGGAATTTGAAAGTCCGACCTACTTCAGTGCCAAGGATAGCAAGGTGAATCCGCGAGCAAAGAGGTTTATGTTTTTGGTGTCAAAAGGAATGGCTACAGGTTGTGGGACCCCGAAAAGAAGATCGTGTTGAGTAGGTATGTCACGTTTGATGAGACTTCAGTGTTGAAGTCTACCGTATCTTAGCAGGTGGAGAAGACGGAGACCAAGGAAGTATCGCAGCGGGTGGAGGTTGATGCTGCTCCACCATCTCTAGTTGGTTCGGCATCAGAGAAGACTTCACCGGATGTGACACCGAGTGGAGATCATTTAGCCAGGGTTGATGTGAGCAGGTTGAAGACATTGTTGAAGATGTTGAGTTGTTTGTAGCCATTGGAACCAAGGTAAAATCATGCTTGTGGGTAAAGAAGCATGAATCTCAAGCTTGTAATCGCGACAAGCTCAAGTTGAAGGCCGTTGTTCTCCATGATGGTCGTGAGGAGATTCATCTGACTCAGCCAGATAGGTTCACTGCTGCAGATTTAGGTACAAGTGCTTGAGCTTGATGGAGCTCATTTGAATGAATTACGGTGTGGCTTGATCCTTTGGGCAAGGTACGTAGGCAGCCATAATGGCGCAGCCAAATTTGGTGATGCAACCCGTATGAAGGTTTGGATTCTCGAGAAGCTGATTGGACTTCACGTAGAGGTGAAAAGTTGGACTTCATGTAGAGGTGAGGTGTGTGATCTCAATGAACAGATTGATCTTCTGGTGAGAAGATGGATTAGCTTGCATAGGAGGGGTGTGCATCAGTTTTTGAAGCGATGATGGTGTTCGGTGTGCTCTACTCAGACTTGGTTGGACCGTCAGCTAAAAACATGTAGACTAGATAGAGCTAGTCAGTTAGAGAGTCAGTGTTGTCTCGTTGATGAGTTCTTCGTGAGGTCGTGAAGTTGCGGAGTAGGAGATGTTGGAATATGAAGATATATATATATATGTGAATCTTTGAATTGAATTACGGCGAGATCCGTTGATCGAATCAATTGGATGATGGTTGGAGTGTGTTCTCCTTCCATTGGGGATGAACGTGGTATATTCACATGTTCAATTCCGACTTCAAATGAATGAGATATTCAAGTCTAAAGATTGCCTAATTTAAAGCCAAAATGGGAGTAAATGCTAAAAGCATTTAGTCCCATATTGGCTATGGGATGAAAGTTTGTAGTGTTTAATAGAGAAAATTGAGAACAAAGGGCGTGCCCTTTGGGTACTTGGAGTTTTCGCGCGCGATTGGGAGGAAACCATGCTCGCACATGCCCGCGCCCGCCACCGCGGCCGCGGTGGCGGCCGACCGGCGCCGACGCTAGTATCGGGCCAGGCCGGGCTTGGGCTCGGGTTCCCTACCCGGCCTGGTTCTTTTTGAACTGGGTCTCACGGGTATGGGTACGCGAAGCATACCCGCTCCACTATCCGGATCGGATCCGAACCGCTCCACCAACGGCCGTCGCGGCAGTTGGACGGCCAACGGTTGCGGTGGTTGGTCGAACCGTTGCAACGGTTCAGACCGAAACCGTTGCAACTATTCGTTGGGTTCGGATCAGTTGGCCCCTCCCGGAGTGCTATAAATAGCTCTCCGAATTCTCAATTGAAAAACAACACAACACACCAACAGCAAGAAATCTGAAGGAGATGCTTTTTCTCTCCTCAGTCTTGAAGTGGCTTCCAAACAGGAAGTGGGAAATCAGTAACCCGGTTTTCGAAAGCAAGTGGGGATTCTGCAACTCAATTTCAAAGCGGACTTCCAAAAGAGATTCTGCAAAAATTCATTCTGAAAGATGGCTCAGAAAATTCAACAGATTCTTTAATAGAATTGTTGTCTGAATCTTGGACTTCTGAATAAGAATATTCTTCAACCTCCTTCTTCCTCTACAGTGGATGCTCCTCCAAAGTAAAGGCAAATATTCTCCGAAATTGTCTTTGTCCTGCTGCTTTAAAAATCCTGTTAAGGTACTGGTTAACTACGGTTCGACCGTACGGTGATTTGATAGTGCTATCTAAATACCGTGAAGGAGTGTTGTATCTTGGGAAACCAGCGTCCAGTAACCCATTAGCACCAGTGCAGGGGACGTAATTGTCTTAAGGAGATTCGCTTTAAGCGTACCTCACTCCAAGTACTGTATAAGTGAATTAATTTCTTTATACAGGGGATATACTGATATTCAGTATATTGAGACTGATTTATATCAGTCTAATTGGTGTTTAACCAAGGAAGAAAATTGAAAGGTAATTCTTAAATTAAGGACATTGAAAGGTGGTTCTTAAATTAAGGAACGTTCTATTAAACGAAAAACTCCCATCTGATATTTACCGACCTGGCCAATTAGATTGTTGATATTTCAGTGATATTGATTAGTTGTCAGATTGATCCCAGAAACCAACAATCTTAAGACAATTATTTATATTGAAGTTTCTTACTTCTATTCTGCTTGAATTGGTAGAAAATGTCTGAGACTAATCAAGATAGCTCTAGCAAAGCACCAAACATGCAGTTACAAGCTTGATGCCTACTCCACTTCCTAACCCGAAGGGAGAAGCCAGGAAAATTTGACGGCATAGAATTCAAGAGGTGGTAACAGAAAGATGCTCTTCTACTTGACCACTCTTCATCTGGCCAGATTCCTGCAAGAAGATCCACCAGAGCTCGAAACTGATGCATGGACTCAATGTGACTTCCTTTGCCGAAATTATATTTAAATGGACTGATGACTCTCTTAAAATGTCTACAGTCCCATCACAACGGCAAAGAAGTTATGGGCCAGTCTTGACAAGAAGTACAAGACTGAAGATGCTGGTACCAAGAAGTTCGTCGTAGGATGATTTCTGGAGTACAAAATGGTGGACAACAAGACTGTAATCAGTCAGGTGCAAGAATTCCAACTTATCTTGCACGAGATAGAAGCCGAAGGTATGATTCTACCTGAAACCTTTCAGTTGCAACTATCGTGAAGAAACTCCCACCTGTTGGAGAGATTTCAAGAACTACCTGAAGTACAAGCGAAAGGAGCTGAAGTTGGAAGATCTCATTGTGAGGCTTCGAATCGAGGAGGACAACCGAAAGTCTGAGAAAAGGAGCAGTAAGAACTCCTATGAAGCAAAAGCCAATGTGATCAAAGACTCAAAGGGAAAGCGTCTACTTCCAAAGGCTTAAAGCAGAGAAGACTTCCCAGGGGTACAAAGGCAAGGTCCAAGAAGGAAAGAACATGCGCTTCAAAGGAACCTGCTACATCTACAACAAAGAAGGGCATAAGGCGAATAAATGTCGCAGCCGTCTCAAAAGAATAAGAAAAGCCATCCACAGGCAAACTTGACCGACCATGCGTCGCCAAGCCTTTCAGCTGTGGTGTCAGAGGTAAATCTGACAACCAACAATAAGGATTGGTGGGTAGACACTGGGGCTACTCGGCACATCTACTCTGAGAAATATTATTCTCTGAATATAAAAAACTAGAGCAAGATGAGTAACTATTCATGGGAAACTCAGCCGTCTCAAAGGTTAAAGGAAAAGGTAAGGTCATCCTGAAGTGAACATCTAAAAAAGAGCTTACTCTGAACGATGTACTACATATTCCAGATATCCGCAAGAATTGATCTCTAAATCAATACTTAGTAAGAAAGGATTTAGAATGGTTTTTGAATCAGATAAATTTGTACTTATTAAGGGAGGGATGTATGTGGGAAAGGGTTATCTTGTGATGGACTTTTTAAAGCCAATGTTGTAGTGGTAGATAAAAAGTCTGTGTATTTGTACCCAAAGCTTATAAATAAAGAAAAAACTTCTGTTTATTTGCTTGAGTCTCTATTTTATGGCATGCTAGATTAGGGCATGTAAATACAAGTCTTTAAAGAACTTGTCTAATCTAGGATATACTCCTAAACTCAACTTGAAAGGAATTCGCAAGTGTGAGATTTGTGTTGAGCCAAGTTAGCGAAAAATTCATTTCACTCAATTGATCGAAATACAAAACCTTTAGGGTTAATTCATAGCGATCTGTGTGACTTGAAATTTATGCCAACTAGAGGCAGTAAAAAGTATTTTATTACTTTTATTGATGACTGTACAAGATACTGTTATATGTATCTTTTAAATAGTAAGGATGAGGCAATAATATGTTTATAACATATAAAGCAGAAGTTGAGAACCAACTCAATAAGAATATCAAGATTCTAAAATCCGATAGAGGCGGAGAATATGAATCAAATGATTTTAGTGAGTTATGTGCTAAATTTGGTATAATTCATCAAACAACAGCACCATATACTCCTCAGTAAAATGGAATTGCTGAACGGAAGAACAGAACTTTGAAGGAGATAGTCAATTCCATGCTCGTAAGTTCTGGAGCTCCGCAGAACTTGTGGGGGGAAGCTCTGTTAACTGCAAATTATATTCTAAACAGAGTACCCTACAAGAAACTTGGTCTTATACCATTTGAGTTATGACATGGAAGGACACCTTCCTACCATTACCTCAAAATGTAGGGGTGCCTTGCAAAGGTAATAGCACCATTACCTAAAAAGACTAAGTTAGCAGCAAAAACCATGGACAGCATATTCATAGGCTATGTCTTGAATAGTAGTGCCTACAGATTTCTGGTTCATAAATCAGAAATACCAGATATTCATGTAAACATGATTATCGAATCTAGAGATGCTGTATTCTTTGAAGACATTTTTCCATATAAACGGGAAGCATATAAGACTTCTGAGAAAAGAACACATGAGATGGCGTTCAGGGACGAAAGCCCCGAGGAACCGACTGTTAATGCAGAAATTGAGCCAAGAAGAAGTCAGAGATCTAAAATCTCAAAATCTTTTAGTCCATTTTTATAGCATACGCTATTGAAAGTGAACCTCAAACATTTAAAGCAGCTATGTCAACCCCAGAAGCACAAATGTGGAAAGAAGTTATAAATAGCGAAATAGAATTCATACTAAATAATCATACTTGGAATTGGTAAACTTGCCTCCTGGCGGTAAACCAATTGGGTGTAAGTGAATTTCAAAAGAAAATTAAAACTCGATGGATCTATCAATAAGTACAAGGTTAGATTAGTAGCCAAGGGTTATCGATAAAGGAAGGACTTGACTACTTCGATACTTATTCACCAGCAATAAGAATAACATCCATTCGGATGTTGATTGCAATTGCAGTATTGCATAACTTAGATATCCATCAAATGGATGTCAAGACTGCATTCTTAAATGGTGAAATAAAGAATATATATGGAGCAACCTGAAGGATTTATAGTCAAGGGCCAAGAACACAAAGTGTGTAAATTGGTAAAATCCTTATACGGTCTAAAGCAGGCTCCAAAAAATGGCATGAGAAATTTGATAGTGTCATGATCAAAGATGGATTCACTATCAATGAATGCGATAAGTGTGTTTACACTAAAATAGTTGAAAATGCATGTATCATTGTTTGTCTTTATGTAGACGACATGTTGATACTTAGGACTAATATTGAAATTATTAAGTCCACTAAAAGAATGTTATCCAACAGCTTTGACATGAAGGATCTGGGGGTTGCTGATGTAATTTTAGGAATTAAAATCACCAGGACACCAGATGGAATCAATCTATCTCAATCTCACTACGTGATAAGATGATAGAAAGATTCAAGGATCATGGATAAAAGAGAATACAAATCCTTTTCTCCCACACGTCCACCTTCATAAGAATACAGGAACTGGAATATACCAGTTGGAGTATTCTCAGATTATCGGAAGTCTAATGTATTTGATGAATTATACTAGACCCGATATTACTTACGCTGTAAGCAAGTTAAGCAGATACACTAGTAATCCTAGTGATCAACATTGGACTGCTCTACTACGAGTATTGGGTTACGTATCACATATCAAGGAATATGCTTGAGATATGGAAAGTATCCACCTGTACTTGAAGGATACAGTGACGCTAATTGGATTGCAGATTCTGAGGAATCAAAATCAACTAGCGGATACGTATTTACTCTAGGAGGAGGAGCAGTATCTTGGAAATCTTCTAAGCAAATATGTATTGCCCGTTCCACTATGGAATCGGAATTCATAGCTTAGATAAGGCTGGAGAAGAAGCAGAATGGCTTCGTCAATTTTTGAAAGATATACCATTATGGCAAAAGCCAGTGCCGCTATATGTATACACTGCAAGAATCAAGCAGCTATATCTAGGGCACAAAATATTATATAACAGTAAGTCTAGACATATTCGCCGTAGACATAATACTGTTAAGAAGTTGCTCTCAAATGGAATTATCTCTATTGACTTTGTCTCATCAAAAGATAATTTAGCAGATCCGCTTACTAAAGGTTTAGTGGAGAGCGTATAAACTACGTATCGAGGGGAATGGGTCTAAAAGCCTAACCTTACCGAGTCAGCTTAATGAAACCTCACTTAGCGACTGGAGATCCCACGGACTAAGTTCAAGAGGAAAAACTAGTTATGATTGACTCAGCAAGTAAGCACTTGGGAGCTTGACTCCAATCCATTCCTAAGGTGCACATAAGTGCTTTTCTACAAGTGAATTATGGATAAGCTTAACGCTTTTAATGGTGCCTATATTTGTTACTAAACAAGTGGAGTAGAGTAGACTACTCTTAGTAGGACGATCACCTATGTGAGTATAGGTTAGGTTGGCTCTTTGGGAATTTCTATGGAGGCTGTTATTCCCCAAAGATACTCTCTGAAACCAAGAATGTCCAGGGCCAAAACGGACACAACCGAGAACCAAAGTTGATTTAGAAAGTCACTGTGTGAAGCTTGTTGACTTGGCTTACACTAACGGCTAACAGTTCAAGACCTAGTTCACTAATTAGCCAGTAAGTCCGATAAAGTTTTTGCTATGGAAGGTTCAAGACCTAGTTCACCTATCCTGATGCAGTTTCTTTTCTAAAGTACCTTTCACAATAGAGTCAGTCTCTTTGTGTGTAATTTCTTGAATCTCCATTCATTGTGGGGGGATTGTTGGAATATGAAGTCTATATATGTGAAATTGAATTGAATTACGACGAGATCTGTTGATCGAATCAATTGGATGATGGTTGGAGTGTGTTTCCTTCCATTGGGGATGAACGTGGTATATTCACATGTTCAATTCCAACTTCGAATGAATGAGATATTCAAGTCTAAAGATTGTCTAATTCAAGCCAAAATGGGACTAAAGGTAGCTAAAAGAATTTAGTCCCACATTGGCCATTGGATGGAAGTTTGTAGTATTTAAGAGAAAATTGAGAAAAAGGGCGTGCCCTTGGGTACTTGGAGTTTTCACGCGCGATTGGGAGGAAACCATGCCCGCACATGCGCCAGCGGCGGCGGCGGGCCGGTCGGGCTCGGGTTCGTTTCCCTACCCGGCCTGGTTCTTTTTGAACTGGGTCTCACATGTATGGGTTACGCGAAGCATACCCGCTCCGCCATCCGGATCCGAACTGCCCCGAACGGACCCGCTCTGCTATCCGGATCCGAATCGCTCCGCCAACGGCTGTCGCGACAGTTAGACGGCCAACGGTTGCGGTGGTTGGGTCGAACCGTTGCAACGGTTCAGACCGAACCGTTGCAACTATCGTTGGGTTCGGACCATTTGCCCCTCCCGGAGCGCTATAAATAGCGCTCCGAATTCTCAATTGAAAAACAACACAACACACCAACAACAGAGATCTGAAGGAGACCCTCTCTCTCTCTCTCAGTTGAAGTGACTTCCAAACAGGAAGTGGGAAATCAGTAAATCGGTTTCCGGAAAGCAAGTGGGGATTCTGCAACTCAGTTTCCAAAGCGACTTCCAAAAGAGATTCTGCAAAAATTCATTCTGAAAGAGGGCTCAGAAAATTCAACAGACTCTTTAATAGAATTGTTGTCTGAATCTGAGACTTTTGAAGAAGAATATTCTTCAACCTTCCTTCTTCCTCTACAGTGGTGCTCCTCCAAAGTAAAGGCAAATATTCTCCCAAATTTTTCTTTGTCCTACTGCTCAAAAATCCTGTGAAGGTACTGGTTAACTGCGATTCGACCGTACGATGATTTGGTAGTGCTATCTAATATCGTGAAGGAGTGTTGTATCTTCGTAGACCAACGTCCAGTAACCCATTAGCACCAGTGCGGGGGACGTAATTGTCTTAAGGAGATTCGCTTTAGCGTACCTCATTCCAAGTACTGTATAAGTGAATTAATTTCTTTATACAGGGGATATACTGATATTCAATATATTAAGACTGATTTATATCAGTCTAATTGATGTTTAACCAAGGAAGGAAATTGAAAGGTGGTTCTTAAATCAAGGAACGTTCTATTGAACGGAAAACCTCCCACCTGATATTACCGACCTGGCCAATTAGATTGTTGATATTTCAGTAATATTGATTAGTTATCAGATTGATCCCAGAAACCAACAGGAGACAGTTTTGGTGATCGACATGTATGAAAGTTCTCCTAAGGTGAAGTGTGGGAAAGCAAGTGTGGTGCCTTCCAGTTGGATAGCTGAGCTACAAATTCCAAGCCGAGATCGTGTGTCAATTTCGCCAGGTGATAGACTAGAATTCGTTAGAGATCGGCTCAGATTTGAAAAATCTTCACCGAGGTGGAGAATTATGGGAGAGAGGAGATAGAGGAGATGGAAGAATATAGCATAGAGATTGGACGACAAAGGAGAA
>JAVJIF010000855.1:0-118024 GCA_038442645.1 Agave tequilana | reverse complement strand
AACACTTGGTGAAGCACGAAATCACCAGATGAGGGACAGAAGTACATTTAGATCGAAGATGCGACCTGCAGCGCAGTCGATCGCTCTACTATGGGAGAAGCCGAATTGCAACCTGCCTCCCCAAGAACCAAAATCGTGCTTTGGTGCCGTCTGCATAATCCTCACGGACCCCTGCCAAGTCCTACGAAGAGGAAGCCGACTTCACTCCATTTGAAATCTTTGTGGACCATGTCCTTCAACTTTGTCAAGGATCAAGACTGGGTGAGGCGCCCGAGGCCACTCCTGCCTAACCCAAAGGGTCCGAGAGCCGGAGAATACTGCGCCTTTCATGACAGAATGGGACAGTGTATCGTTGATTGCCGCTCTCCGGAGACGGCTCCTGGAGCTGGTGAAAAGAGGGTATCTCAAGGTGTTTATTAGCAGGAGGCCCGAGGCCTCGTAGCAAGAGAGTCGGGTCAACCGGACTCTCATTCAGTATCGAGAAGTTAACACCATCTTCAGCACTTTCCCAATAGAAGGCAATACACCTTAGTTGTTCAAGACGGAAAGACCCTTGGAAAGCAATGAAACTCTTTTCATTTGAAACGATATTGTATGATCTTATTACATTCAATGAAAAAGTTCGCAGTTGTGCACCATCTCTTTCCTTACGATCTCGAAAATGCGTCAAACAACCTATATCAGGTCCTCACCATGACGGCTAGACCTACACGGATTCACTCCTGAATGACGGAAGCGCTCCTGATGGTCGCTCTTACAGTTTATATCGGGTCTTCATTCTAATGGCTTAAACCTGTGCGGAGTCATTCCTGAATGACAGAAGCGCTCCTGATGGGTCGCCTCGAACAGCCTATATCATGTCCTCATCCTGACGACTAGACCTACACGGAATCACTCATGAATGACGGAAGCGTTCCTGATGGTCGCTCTTACAGCCTATATCGAGCCCTCACCCTAACGGCTCAGACTTATACAGAGTCACTCCTGAATGACGTAAGCGCTCCTGATGGTCGCTCGAACAGCTTATATCAATTTCTCACCCTCATGGTTAGACCTACATGTAGTTGTTTTCTGAATGACGGAAGCACTCCTGATGGTCGCTCCAACAGCTTATATTGGGTCCTCACCCTGACGGCTAGACCTACACGGAGTCACTCTTGAATGACGAAAGCGCTCCTCATGGTTGGTCGAACAAACATATACAGGTCTTCACCCTGACGGTTAGACCTACACGGAGTCACTTCTGAATTATGGAAGCACTCCCGACGGTCACTCAGACAACCTATATCAGGTCTTCACCCTGACGGCTCAGACTTATACGGAGTCACTTCTGAATGATGGAAGCGCTGCTGATGGCGCTCAAACAATCTATATTGGGTCATACCCGGATGGGTAGACCTACACAGAATCACTCCTGAATAACAATACTCATGATAGTTGACAGCCTTTATCAGGTTCTCAACCTGACGGTTAGACCTATACAAAGTCACTCTTGAATGATGAAAGCGCTCTTGATGATAGCCCAATAGCCTATATCGGGTCCTCACCCTGACGGCTAGACCTTTACAGAGTCACTCCTGAATGACGAAAGCGCTCATAATGGTCGCTCGAACAGCCTATATCGGGTCCTTACCCTGACGGTAGACTTACACAGAGGGAAAGATGGAAGCCCTCATGATGGTCACTCCGACAGCCTATATCGGGTCATCGCCCTGATGGTTAAGGCCTACACGGATGCTCTCTTGAAAGACAGAAGCGTTATTGACGGTTACTCATACAACCTATGTCGGGTCCTCACCCTGATGGTTAGACCTACACGGAGGCTCTTTTGAAAGATGGAAGCGTGTTCGGTTCGCACCGAGCAATTCCTAAACACCAAATAGAGTAAAGAAATGAAATCGGAAGATTGTATGTGGTGATTGGATTTAAAATACCGTGTAGCTTAGGGCTAACGGGTCGCTTCCGTGGGGAGAAATGCGATGCAAGTTTTTCGGCATTTTTGTTGAGAAAACAAGTTTAGATTGTCTTTTTAGAAGAAAGGAAAAAGAAAAGAATATGGTTGGTTTGGAGTTGATTTAAAGAGAACTAAAAAGAGTTTCTTTTAGAAAAAAGAGGGATGAAAACTTGAGTGAAGTGAAGTGAGTTTGTTTTAGGAAGAGAAGAAATCCGACCTCTCTATTTTTTTTAATAAACTCTATATTTTTCTATTGAAAATAAGCGCCTCAACGTGATCATAGGCAAAAGTTCAGTCTTGTAGTTCAAATGTATCCAAGTAAAGCAGATATCATAGATTTTGAAATTTTAACTTCATTTTAAAAAAGAGCTCTTAAGTTGAATGTTAAACCATCAAGCCAAGTTAGCAAGCATGAAATAAAACAAGTTTTAAAATGTATTTTGAAATGTAAGTTCAAAAACCATTACCTATCCTCATGGCCTTCAAGAACACCACAAAATGCAAGGTTTGAACTTAGGCATTCATATGATTCAATTAGGTTATTTTCATTAAAATTGATCAAGAGGAAAAATAGAAAAGAGCAGATTAGTGAGCCCACGAAGACCGATTTAGTTACTCATGGCAAAGAACCGATAGAAAAATGAATAAATAACATTAACATACCAGATAGATCAAGAAGTGTTGAATAAACAAGGTGAATCTCTTTTGATTGTCACTTCAATGGTTAATTACACACTCGTTTCCTCACTCACTTTTCTGGTCTAAGCTAGAACAAAAATAAAAAATGAAATTACAACTGATTACAACTAACTAATAAAGAAATCCTAATCTTAAGAGTAAAGTAAAACTCTAATTCTCTTATGTACGTCTATCTGCTCAGAATGGTGCTCTATTTATAGTAGAAGATGAAGTTGAACGGATAAAACGCGCTTGAAGATAAGAGCAAAGCCGCTAGTCAAACGACTTTAACCAATTTTGTCGCGTTTCCGCTGTCTGGATCTGGCTATTGGGCCAGATCTTTTGCGCTGTAGATTCTTTCGTTCTATTGTCTCCGTTTCTTCAGATAAGATTTCTTCCCAACTTCTGATTTCAAGTAGATTGCTTTAGATATATAATATTATCTCTAATTAATCTGGATTAATTAAGATAATTTGGTCCATTTCTCTTTTCTCCATTAATTACACCTGCACACCACTAGACATTAAAATGTTAAATAGCAGAGTTTTAAACAATATTAAATATGGAAATGTGACATGAAATATCCAATGAACGTGAATAATCACACCCCCCATACTTATTTTTTGCTCGTCGAGCAAAATCAAAAGACTAAGATTATTAAGCCACTTTCGCAGGCCAAGCGACTGCACTGAGCATATGCAACAAGTCGTTAAGTCTCTAGGTTACCCCTAAAGGACGAGTTTTGTCTCATGAGGGTTTTCAGTGGATTATACCCACAAAATTCAAAAAATCTAAAAAATGTTAGTATTTTTGAAAATTCCTTTTTAAGAGAAGTAATATTTGACATACTTTTGCAAAAGCTGAAGTAATCTATAAGTCGTAGTTCACCAAATTGTTCATTCTTAAACTTAGTCTCTATTCAGAAAATTATAATCATTGAAGGTAAGAATTAAAATTGTATTTCTCACTTAATTTATTATTTTATCCTAAGTCATATGCACCTTGTGAGCGTGAATGTTTTGACTATGGATTCTTTAACTCTTAACTCTTATGTCTTATTGTTAGATAGTATGGTGGTAAATATTCTTTAGTTCTATTAGGCTTTCTAATTCGCCCATGTGACGAGCCTTTAGTCTGTAACTCTCAAACCGGACTGTCTTAGGGCACCGGGTGAGAAAAACACCCTAAGGATTTAAGAACTCGAGCAAATAAGGCCACAAAACTAAGAGTTTTTATTGATCATATGGATCACTTTTAGGCGTGCATACTTATGCTTTATGAGGCACAAATATCCAACTTCATCAGAGGATTTTTAATTTATATATTTTTTACAAGGCACAAGAATCTTTGTTTTGAATCCAAAGTGTAAGCGTATAAAGTGCATATTTGATCAAGGTAAAATCAAGATTAAATTACTTTTCTAATTTTTCTTCCTATTCCTAGAAATCAAGCAAATAATCTTATTTTGACTGAGTATTAAGAAATCCTAATTATGATTCCCCTAATCCTTAAGATTATTTTTAATTTTTGTACAAAAATAGATCAAAATATTGTTTCTTCAAATTTTTTTATTATGTTAAATGTTAGTGCTCCTTCCCCACACCTATCACATGTATTGTCTCCAACGTATGAATGAAATGTATAGATGCATGAAAATAAAATGTAAAAAAGGTAATGTTACCGATGCATTAGGTCAAACAGACCCATCGCCGTTTCATTTTTCGGCACCGATTTCAAGAAAGGTTTAAAGCGTTGACCATTGATCTTAAAGTCATTCATGTTCTAAGGGTCGCAGATCTCTACTGCACTGTATGGGAACATGGTTTTCAAAATGAATAGCCTAGTCTATCCTGACTTTAACTTTTCTGGTAAAAGATGAAGTCTAGAATTATAGAGCAAGATTTTTTCTCCAGTGACAAGTTTTTCTTATGATAAACTTATCATGAAAGATCTTAACCCTAATTTTCGTGATTTTTGCATTTTCATAGGTCTCATTTCTCAACTCCTTAAGTTTGGAAATTTACAATTTTCGAAGGTTACCAGCCTTGCCTAGATCAAAATTTAATTGCTTGATTGCCTATAAAGCCCGGTGCTCTAACTCAACAGATAGGTGGTAAGCCTTTCTAAAGACTAACCTATAAGGAGACATTCCTATAATAGTTTTGAAAGCGGTCCTGTAGGCCTATAAGGCATCTACCAGTTTGGTGGATCAATTCAGTCTTCTCCAAAATAAGTTTGATTTGTCTATGGGAGACTTCTACCTGTCCTTTAGTTCGAGGATGATATGGTGTGGACAATTTATGTGCTATGACATACTTCCGCATAAGAGCTTCAAAAGATTTATTACAGAAATGAGTGCCATTATTGCTGATGATAGTACGAGGGTCCCGAAGCGTGAGAAAATATTCTCCAAGAACTTGATAACAAACTTGTCATTTATCCTGCTAGGAATTACTTATATCCATTTGGACACATAGTCTATAGCAACCAAGATGTATTAGTTCCCAATTAAGCTAGGAAAAGGACTCATAAAATCAATGACACAAACATTAAAAAGTTTTATTTCTAGAATTGGCTTGGGGCATCATATTTCGTTTTGAGATCCTTCCTACCATTTGACATCTTGAGCACTTCTTGCAGAATTCAATTACATCTTTGAACAAAGTAGGCCAACAGAACCCACTTTGTAGCACTTTTTCAGCAGTCTTAAGGGGACCAAAGTGTCCATCTCATGCAAGCTCGTGACAAAATGAGAGAATACTCTTGACTTCCTCATCGGGAATACATCTAATGATTTGGTCGGAACAATACTTGAAAGATACGGTTCCTCCCCAAAGAAATACCAAACTTGAGGTAAGAACCGGTAGACATCTTGTTTTGACTAATGAGATGGAGTTTGGTTTGTGACTAAGTAGTTCATTATGTTGGCAAACCAAAGTTCCCGAAAGGCAACTAGGAGTTGTTTATCAGGAAAGTCATCATCTATTGGTGATTCATTATGAGCGGCATTGGGGATACACGAGAGATGGTCGGTGACAACATTTTTTACACTATCTGTCTCAAATTTCAAGGTCGAATTCTTGGAGGATTCAACAAATGAGTCAGAGTCTTGGCATTCTTCTTAAGTATGAGGTACCTAAGCACAGAATAATCGATGAAGATGGTGGTTTTCGACCCAAGAAGGTAGGGACGGAATTTCTCTAAAGCAAACACTACCGCCAAGAATTCCTTGTCGGTTTTAGTGTAGTTCAATAGGGCACCGTTGAGAGTCCTTGAGTAATAGATCACATACTGCTTGTTATCAATGTGTTCTAAGATAGCGTCTATGGCAAAATCTAAAGCATCACACATGATATCGAACAACTTTGACCAATCCGAGGCAGAAATGACTAATGCAGAAATCAGCTCTTTCTTAAGCTTCTCCTAAGAATTTATACATTCATTATCAAAAGTGAAGGACTCGTCCTTCACTAAAAGATTAGTTAAGAGTCTAGCAATCTCGCTAAAGTTCTTGATAAACCTACGGTGGAAATCGGCGTGTCCTAAGAAGGATCGTATATCCTTTACGCATTTGGGCATAGGAAGCTTAGCTATGACATCGATCTTAGCTCTATCCACTTCAATCCCTTTTCTTGAGATTTATGTCGCAAGATAATTCAATGTTTTACCATCAAGTGGCATTTCCCCCAGTTAAATGTAAAATTTTTCTTGACACAATGTTGGAGGATAAGTTCTAGATGGTAAAGACATTGATCGAATGAGTCTCCGTAGATGGAAAAATAATCCATAAAAATTTCTAAGAACCGTTCTACCATATCGGGAAAACAGACTCAACATGCAACGTTGAAAAGTTGCGAGGGGCATTGCACAAACTGAAAGGCATTCGGCGATAGGCAAAGGTCCCAAATGGACATGTAAACGTGATCTTTTTTTGGTTCTTCGGAGCTATGGGAATCTGATTGTACCCCGTGTAACCGTCCAAGAAACAGTAACACTCGTGGCTAACTAGACGTTCAAACATTTTATCAATGAAGGGAAGAGGGAAGTGGTTCTTACAAGTGGCAATATTTAACTTTCTATAGTCAATGCAAACTCGAATCTTTATGGGGAGTCGAGTTTGGACCAACTCTTTGTTCTCGTTTTCCATCACGGTGAAACCGGATTTCTTCAGAACTGTATGGACATGACTGACCCATTGGCTATCAGAAAAGAGAGATGATCCTATTGTTTAGTAGTTTCAAAATTTCGACACGAACAACCTCTTGCATTATCGGGTTTAACTTACGCTGCAGGTCCCTCTTAGGTGTCGCCTCTTCATTTAAATAAATGTGATGTTGAACTATAGGTGGAATCAACCCCTTGATGTTAGTCATAGTCCAACCGATGACTTCTCTATGCTTCTTAAGAACTGATACAAGGCTTTCTTCTTGCCCGGCAGTCAGATGGGACGCGATGATGACTGGAAGAGTTTCTTGTCCATCTAAGTAGATGTACTTGAGATGCTTAGGTAAGGCTTTCAATTCTATGGAAAGGGAAGACTCAATGGAAGGGGTTAATTTTGTTGGCTCCGGACTTGGTGAAATCGGGCTTGATGCCCAATTCATAGCAGAATCGACAATCTGATCAAGGTTGAAATCTTTAGATTCCAACTCGAACTCTCTATCTCATTGTGCTCACTCGTCAAGTTCTCAATGCAGTTTACTTCAAACGTTTGATTCTCTACATCACGAGGTTGCTTTCCTAGGTTGAAGACATTGACTTTTTTAGTCATGTCTCCAAAGGTTAACCTCATTGATCCGTCCCTACAATTGATGATTGCATTGGCAGTAGCAAAGAACGGATGCCCTAGAATGACGGGAGTTTGAGACCTAAGATTGAACACAGGTTGGGTCTAAAAAATAATGAAATTTGACAGGTAAATGAACTCCTTGACCTAGATGAGAACATTAGTAATTCCCCTTTGGGAACTTTTACTTGCCGGTCAGCCAATTGGATGGTGGCTCGGGTCGGAATAAGCTCATCCAACTCGAGTTGCTGGTATACTGAGAAGAGAAGCAAGTTGATACTTGCTCTCAAATCAAGGAGTGCACGACTAATTTTGGTTTGTCCTATTGTGCAAGCAATGGTAGGACAAACCGGATCCTTGTACTTGACAGGGATCAGACCTATAAGTAGCTCACTAATGTTAGTGGCTAAGAAGACTTTCTTGGGTACGCTAGTCTTTCTCTTCTTGGTGCACATGTCCTTAAGGAATTTTGCATATAACAGGACTTGTTGGATTGCATTAAGGAGCATTGATCTTTACTTGATTGAACATCTCAAGTATTTTCTCCATGTGTGCATTTTGTTTATTGTTACTCTTAAGCCTATTTGGGAATAATACTCTAGGCTTGTGTGTCTGATCGACTTATCTTTTTAAGACTTCTCAAGAGTGAAAGTAGATGAAGTGGATGCTTGTGTTGTGTTGTGCTGAATAGGATTGGGTGGCATCGACACTTGATTATCAACTTGTTTAACCGACCTTAATGTATGAACCACATTACATTAATTCAACTACTGATCTTCGGCCAAATGGGCTTGACTAGAACTTCTAGGGCTTGTCAACTACTGACTAGGCAAAGTATCCTTGGGTCTATCACTTAATGAACTAGCTAGCCGACTCATCTGAACTTCTAACTTAGATATGGCTTGACTGTTGTTGCTTAACAGTTATTCTGTATTTTGCATGAAGGAATCCATAATCTTCTCCAAGTCGGTTAATTTCTTTTAACAGTAAGACTTTGGAAGGAAGATTGTGGAGCTTGGCTGGGAAAATTATGTTGGTTAAAATTGTGTTGATAATTGGGAGGTTGGAAGTGGTTGGAATGGTTTGACCTTAAGTGGACATGGTTGTTTTAGCTCCATGAGAAATTCGGGTGATTTCTCCAGTCGAGAATGTACGTTTGAGCATAGGGCTTGTTGTGGGGCCTTGAGTATGCCGCATTCATGTGTTCAGACAACATTTGTTGGGCATGAAACACAAGACACTCTTCAAGCATATGGTTCATGGCTTGGTAATAAGTGCAACTCGGAGTTAGAAGTTAGTTTGGGTTGACCTGGTTTACTGGAACAGGCTCTTTTGTTTCTAGAGCTTTCATTCTTCTCGCTAGGTTAGCAATTATAGCCTCGACAGCTATGGATGATTCTATGGAATTGAGACCTTTTGAAGAGATGAGGTTTGTTCCTAGACTTTTCGGGAGTTGATTCCTATTGGATGGTTTTTTGAGCTAGATCCTCATATAAATTCCGCCCTTGGTTTTCATTCTTTTGCAAGAGTCTCCCTTGTCACATGGTTTTTAAGAGGGTCTTGGTTCGGTAGTCTAAACCGTCATAGAGAATTTAGCATTGTCGCCACGAGGACATTGGCAAGGTCTTTGAAACGTTCAAAATATCTACAAAACGATTCACTAGGTTCTTGCTTGAATTGCATGATGTTTTTCCTATTGAGAGCGGTTTTGTGGATAGGGTAGAATTGCTTCAAGAACATGACGAAATCATCCACGATGTGATAGAATCAACCACTAAACTTTATAGCCATTTTTTGGCTAGGTCCTTGAGGGAGAAAAGGACGAAACGTAACCTAACAACATTGTCTCTTAACTGGGGTATTCTCATCATAAGGCATACGTCCTCAAATTCTCTTACGAAGAAGTACGCGTCCTCAGACTTTAGACCATGGAACATTGGGAGAGTATTGATGAATTGTGGCTTGAGTTGAAATTGTTGCCATTGGCTTCTGGGAGCCGAATGCAAGACGGAAGGGATGTCCTAACGGAATAGAACTTATCCTGTGAGGATGGTAGAGCCATAACCGGATCTGGTTTTGATTCTGGTTTTGGTGGTGAATTGCTTCTAGTTAACCTAAATGTAATTGGGTCTCTCGATCACACTTGCATGCACAATATACCACAAATAAGATCACGAACCAAACAAAACGAAAAAGAAAAAAAATCAACCAAGCCTATTTTATGGTAAACTTAGAGTAGACGACTCCTAACTGTTGACTGTCCTCGGAAGGTATATTGTAGAAATCTGGCTACAAGTTAATCGGTCAGGTAGGTGGCAAGATCAGTGAGAGGTATATGTGCTAAAGCAACGGGCCTAATTATGCCAAATTACTGTTCTTCGAGGTTTCACCTCTTAATCCCCAACCATTGTTTTAAATATCGGCCGTTATACCGGTATATCGACCGAGATGTCGGTATTTTATTTAGAATGATACAATAAGTGCAAAAATTTACTGGATATCGTTTTGGACTGATATGAGCCGATATATCGCCACGTGGCCGGTATATCGACCGATATTCGAGATGAAATATCCGGTATATTGTTCGATATAATTACTTATTTGAATAATATTTTTTTTGCTTGAGAGATTGTTTTATTTTATTCTGTGTTCATTATGGTATTTCAATGATATTTTTATATGATGTTTGGATAA
Source organism: Agave tequilana (assembly GCA_038442645.1). Lineage (NCBI taxonomy): Eukaryota > Viridiplantae > Streptophyta > Magnoliopsida > Asparagales > Asparagaceae > Agave > Agave tequilana. Next base: position 107,912 of record JAVJIF010000855.1, on the reverse strand, counting down.
TAACTTATTTCTTTTAATAATGTCTTATATGTATTGACCATTGATATATCAACCGGTATTTAGTACCATATCACAATATATCACCCGGTATCCTATGTTCGGTATATAATTTTGCCGGCCGGTATATCGCTGATATCCAATATTTAAAACACTATCTCCAACCTTTGACACCAATTTAATTAGAGTCAAATTCTAACAACTTCCTCTTTAGGTCAATTTTCTAGTGAGTCCAAGACATGATTCAAAACCGCGGTCTCGATCGCCGACTCAATCGGCACCGAGACGGATCGGTCTCGGCGACTCGAATCGGACTCGGACTGTATGCGCAAAACGCTACATAGAAAGCTCAAAAAATTATGAAAAAATCATGATAAATCATAAAAAAATGTAGATATCAAAATTCATGTATGACATGTCCAAAACAAATTTGTTTTGAGGGTGTAATTGGGGAAATATGATGATTTGTGAGTAAATTCAGAAATATAAAAGATTTGAGGGGGTAAATATAAAAATACAAAAACAAAAAAAACAAAAAAAAGAATAAAGGGGAGAGAGATCGGGTGAGATCACCCGATCATTCCCTCCCTCTGGCCTTATCTCCTCTCTCTTGTCTCTCTCCCAATCTCTTCTCTCTACTCTCTCCCTCCCTCTGGCTCCCTCTCCCTCGTCTCTCTCCCTTCCTCTCTCTCGTCTCCCTTCTCCCTTCTCTCTCTCTCTCGCGGTGGCGGGCAGGAGTAGGCAGAGAAGGCGGGGGAGAGATCAGGCGGCGAAGCCGGTGGCGGCAAGCGGAAAGTGAGGCGAAGGCAGGGGAGTCCTAAATCCTAGGTTAGTTTGGTTTTTTTTAATCGAATCGGTCTTGATTCAAAGCTGACTCGGCCGAATCGGCCAAGTCAGTCTGAGTCGTATCGTGACTCGACCGAATCAGCCGAGTCAACTCTAAGTCAAGACCGGTTTGGTCGTTTCTGAGTGGATCCTTCGAATCGGGTCTCGGACTCGTACTCGTCTGGGTGGGTTCTGAGACGGATTCGACTCGACCGAGTCTTTGAATCGTGGTCCGAGATGTCCCTAGGGCCAACGTCTATTCAGATTTTAGCTTAGGCTTAGGTTGTGAGTGCGTTGGAGATGGTTTGTGGGCTAAGAAGGGTAATGACTTCCACCTTATTTTGTTTTGGGATTTGCCCTTAAGATATTTTCTAGTGCAAGTGTGCAAGAAAATAGCGCAAAGTAACACTCAAAAGTAATAATATCACTCAAGAATGTTTTCTAAGCTAGATGCTATGCAAAATGTACCTTTTCTCCAGCGTTGTTCAACAGTAATTGAAATTTAAATGAAATTAGACAAATGTCTAAGATGCACGTCTTAACAATTCACACAATAGGTTACTGTTGATATTAAAACAATATTCAGAATCAATTAAATAGAAAAACTGATAATTGCAGAAGTATTTTGCAGTGCAATATGACATGCAAAAAAGAATTTTTAGTACTCCAATATAATGCCTCATTTTTTTTGGCAAATATAGGCTTTCTGCGGCAAAAATGTGAAGTTCTATTCCCTGCTTTCTTGAGCAGGGGCACAGAACAAGAAGTCTTCTTCTGCAGTGCTCAATTTCTCCAAATAACTTCGTGCACCCTGAAATAGAACACAAAACTTGTTAAAACACAAAGAATACTGTTTCCTCCCCAGCAACAACGCCAAAAATTTGTTCGGTTCGCACCGAGCAATTCCAACACACCAATAGAATAAAGAAATGAAATCGAAAGATAGTGTGTGGTGATTAGATTTAAAATATTGTGTAGCCTACGTCTAACGGGTTGTTTCCATCAGGAGAGATGCGATGTAAGCTTTTCGGTGTTTTTTTAGAAAACAAGTTTAGATTCTGTTTTTTAAGAAGAAAGGAAAAAAGAAAAGAATATGGTTGGTTTGGAGGTGGTTTAAAGAAAACTAAAAGGAGTTTTTAGAAAAGAGGAATGAAAACTTGAGTGAAATAAAGTGAGTTTGTTTTTAGGAAGAGAAGAAATCCAGGCTCACTAATCTTTTACTAAACTCTATATTTTTCTCTTGAAAGTAAGCGCCTCAATGTGATCATAGGCAAAAGTTCAGTCTTGTAGTTCAAAAGTATCCAAGTAAAGCAGATAAGATAGATTTTGGGAATTTAATATCGTTTTGAATAGAGCTTGTTAAGTTGAATGTTAAACCATTAAGCCAAGTTAGCAAGCATGGAATAAAAACAAGTCTAAAAATTTATTTCGAAATGTAAGTTCAAAAACCATGATCTATCCTTATGTGCCTTCAAGAACACCTGCAAAATGCAAGTCTTGAACTTAGGCATTCATATGAATCAAATGGGTTATTTTCATTAAAACCGATCTAGAGAAAAAAAAATATAGGAGCAGATTAGTGAGCCCAGAAAGACCGATTTAGTTACTCATGGCAAAGATAAAACGAATAGAAGAATGAATAAATAACATTAACACACCAAATAGATTGAAAAGTGTTGAATAAACAAGGTGAATCTCTTTTGATTGTCACTTCAATGATGAATTACACGCTTGTCTCCTCTCTTTCTCTCACTTTTCTGGTCTAAGCTACTAGAACAAAAGTAAAAAATGAAATTACAACTGATTGCAACTAACTAATAAAGAATCCTAATCTTAAGAGTAAAGTAAAACCCTAATTCTCTTCTGTGCGTCTCTCTGCTCAGAATGGTGCTCTATTTATAGGAGAAGATGAAGGGATAGAACACGCTTGAGGTAAGATCAAAGACGTTGGCCCGACGACCTTAATCAAGTTGCGAAAACACGACTTTTCCCGCGTTTTCGCGACAAGTAGATCTTTTGCGGTATGGATTCCTTTCTGTTGTCTCCGTTTCTTCACATAAGATTTCTTCTCAACTTCTGATTTCAAGTAGATCTCTGTTAATTGCTTTAAATAGATAATATTATCTCTAATTAATCCGAATTAATTAGGATAATTTGGTATATTTTTCTTCTTTCTCTATTAATTACACCTGCACACTACTAGACATTAAAATCGTTAAATAGCAGAGTTTTAACAATAATAAATATGAAAATGTGACATGAATTATGCAATGCACATGAATAATCAAAGCGCTCTTGATGGTCACTTTGACAGCCTATATCAAGTCCTCACTCTGACGACTAGGGCCTACATAGAGGCTCTCCTGAAAGACAGAAGTGCTCCTTGCGGTGACTCATACAGTCTGTATCAGGTCCTCATCATAACGGCTAGACTTACACGGAGGCTCTCCTGAAAGACGGAAGTGCTCTTAACGGTCACTCATACAGCCGATATTGAGTCCTCATCCTGATGGCTAACTTTTACAGCCTACATCGGACTCTTGGCCTGATAACTTAAAGCCGTTGTGGAGATATTTAAATGAATTGCCCAGGTGGCAAGCTTCGACAACTGTCGAACTCTGCTTCCTAACTCCCTCTCCCTTGGGTTGAGCACGAGCACAATCAAACAAATGCAACAAGCCACACAAGCACACAGAAAAGGCAAAACACCAAATTAAAGATCAATGTGTTTATTACAAATGCATTGTTACAAAAGTACAAGTACCAACAAGCTGGCTACTATCTCCACCTATCACTCGGTCCCGACCCGATGTGGCCTGAGAAGTGATGCCTACTCAACTCGAAACACATATCTTGAGCCTCTTGGAAGGATTCCCAGTAGTGACCATTCAATTGCACCACTTTTGCCTGTAGATCCGCAACCTCATGCTTGCAATGTTGTAAGCTCTTCTCCAATTGTTGTACCTTCCATCTGAGCTCAAGCGTTTTCTCAACTCGCTACCAGATCGAATCGATCATCGACTGCCTTTCAAGAATGATATAGCGCAAGCTCCGTCATCCTCCATCGCCTTCTTCACGCAATTGTTACTGCTAAATTATTTCTCTCTAAACCATGAGCGCTAAACCCTAGATTTGCTCTAATGTCAAGAAGCCCTAGCTGGCGGTGGCCATGGTGTTCGTCGTCATCCTCCGGTAGGCGCCACTCATTTCGGGTCGAATCCAGAGTAGAGGTCTGATCAAACGACGATGGGTTCCACAATGAGTGGTTCGAGGCTGTAGTGGCCCAAGGCCTCTCCAAGAACCGTCGATACTCTCTTACACGACCCTCGTCGTGGGCGAGTCCTTCGAGGATCCCCTGAAGGAGGCGGTGCATTACTCTTTCGTCCGGCCTTAGTCGCCGCCTTGGGATCTGAATACCGTGTTCAAGCTTACCAGTGCTTCGAGGCCTTTAACAATGAGGGCTGGTGGCGAGGAGTGGTGAGCAAGTTGCCGGATGGGGGTGAGGATGATATGTATGTTGGGAAACAATCGGTATGCTTTGATATCATTTGTTGGGATTTCAGGGGATGATGCTCCCACGACCGGATTGATTGGGGTGGCGCAGCGGATACGAATCACAGGATTTACTAAGGCAACTTGAAGAAGAGATGAAGATATTTTAAAGTAGATAGAAAGCCAACACAATATAATGTGGTTTCACTAATCAAACAGATCGTGTATACGTTTACAGGAGAATGGGGAGAAACTTTATTAAAACTTTGGGGGAGTATAATAAGAATTATTTACACCTCACGATGAGTAGTTACAAGCCCTTAATGGTCGCCAAGAACAACGAACCCTTATGGCTAAGCTTCTCTCACGAATTTCTCACCTAGATGAAATCCTTTGGAATTACAAATTCATAGGATTCTCTTGGAATACATTGAAGGCCACCCTAAGGGGTTATTTATAGATCATAGAACTCTCCTAGTCCTAAACAAACTACTTCAATCAAAATAAAGAAAACTTGAATCCAACTCGGCGGACTCAAAACACCTTCAATCAGAATAAAGGAAAAACTTAAATCCAACTCAGACTCAAAACAGATCCAGAAAAGGAAACTGCCAAATCTGACATTAATTAATCTTCACAACGTATTCACGTTATAATCCTAATAATCTCCTCCTTGACTTGAATACATCCAAGTCCGAAAATAGCCACCATGCTCCATGTGCTCGCATTCACGCACAATTGAACAAACTTGACTTCATCTTCATCTCACTTCCTCTTCTCCATAACCCCTCGTGGGGTTCATATCTTGATTAGGTCGAATAAGTTCAGACCCAACATGAACTTTATTACCCAATAGTCTTCTTGATCTACACAAGATCTATGAGAATATGCTCCACCACAGGAGCAACGATCTAGACTACCTTGTTACGCGCCTAGTCCCAATCTCTCTTTGGGGTTCAATTGAACATCTGAACTCGAATCCATCGTAGTCTCCGATTGTTCCACAACCACCTCTTCTGAAGCCGAGGATAACTGTAATCCATCAACTATAACCTCCAAATTCTGAAACATATACACATTGCCTACACGTTCGACTTGAAACATCACATGGGTTTTTTTGAAAACTTTCATAAGATCACATTTCGAACTGAAACAGAACCCTTCTCTATGTAGGGCTTCAAGAGAGATGAGATTGTATCTTGATTCGAGAACATGAAGAACTCCTGGAAGAGTAGTGATGCATCCATCATGAGACCAAAACTGGATTGTTTTTTCGCCAGTCATCTTGCTTGTAGCAGAATTTTTCATGAAGACTTCTCCCTCTTGAATCGAAGTGTATGAAGAGAACATCTTCATATTGGAACTAAAATGTTGTGAACATTCTGAATCTATGACCCTTCTGTCTTTGTTACCAACTTATCTGTCTGTAATAGATAGAACATCACACTGTTCTTCATCTCTTTCAACCAGTCCAATGACATTAGCATCTGGTTGTTTCTTTTTTCAAAGCCAACACTCAGATTTAATGTGCCTCTTTTTGTGACAATCGTTGCACGTCAAATTCTTGTGTTTTGAGTTACCTGTGGAACTTTCATTATTACTCTTCTCCCTTAAATAATGAACGTGCCTGGAATCATCATGATGAGACTCACCCATCAACTGGGTGTCAATTTTGTGCTTGTTGAGCAGATGCTCCTTGACCTCATTGACCTTGATTGTTGACTTGGCTCTATAGATAGCTTTCCTAAAGCTCTTATATGAAGAAGGTAAATAACACAGTAATGGAAGTGCTTGATCCTCATATTCTATCTTAACCTCTAACTTATATAGATCATTGATAATAGAGGAAAATTCTGTAATATGAGACTTGATAGGTGTACTTTCTGTTAGCCCAAAGGTCAATCACTTTAGTTTTGATGATGATTAACTCATGTACTTATAGTACTAATAATCTTGTGTTGATATAGTTTCAGATTTACCATCAAGATCGTAGTAGGTGTTTAGATTCAACAAAGGAGTTGAGAGCTAACACATGTAGATTCAAGAGCTCACGCGTCAAGATCGCATCTAGCACTCGATTAGAGTCAAACTCTTTGGATCGTGTTTGGATCGAGTCGGCTTGGAGAATGAGTTCTACAAGAAGATTTCAGTTTGTTTAGTTTTAGTTTGTATTTAGATCTTGTGTAAGATAGACTAGTGTTGATATGCTCAAGTTTACACACACAAATTCAATATGTTTAGATTTTAGTTTAACCGGTTTTGGATTTTAAGTACACATATCGGGTTTTAGATTTTAACCAGTTTTAGTTCTGTTGATTTGCTTGACACCCTTTTAGATTTCTTATCATGACTTTTTATTCTTATATTCAAATAACATGATTTAAATTGTATTTCAAAGATAACTGTCATGGTTACATTTCTTATTCAATAATCATTTTCTGATTCAAATGTTAAAGATGTCAAATATTGGGTTGAACTCTGTTATTGTTCTGAAAATAGTTTACAATTTCTGATTTGACACCTTTCTGTATGCTTTCTACTCCGAAATGATATTGAGTTAATTTAAGTTGCATTAAAAGGAAGACTTAAAGATTTACAAATTATTCCTATATACTTATTTTTAAATCCTGACATTTTAGGCCTGAAAATTGTGCTCAAAGTTGACCAACAGTCTGCCAGATTGGCGGTAACAGCTAATTTTTCGGAGGCTGATTTTTAACATATTTTAAAACGTGTTTTGTTAAATTTTAAGAGTCAATTTATTCCTTTTAAACATGGTAAAACTATTCTAAATTTGTTTTTCTAAAACCTATATAAAGGGTCATCAGGATGGATTAAAATTACAACAATTTCATTAAAAATCAAAATTTTGGGTTTCAAGAGAGGTTTCTAGTGCCATCTTGCCCATTTTCTAAAGAGTTTCAAAAGAGTTTTTGTGCTTCAAATCTCTATCTTTTATTTTATTTTCAAGGCTTAGAAAAATCAAAGAAAAATAGTCTTTGGGAAATTGGTTTTGATCTTTATTTCTATTTCTATCTAATATTTTTTTCAAGTATTTTTCTTTGTGATTTTGATTTCCAAACACCTTATTTTCTCACACTGGAGCTATCAGATCTAATCCTATCTATAAATCTTGTTTTTGTGAGGAAAGTTAGTGGTCTATTGGGATCACTAAGTTGTAATCTCTTCTTTGCTTTGGGTTTGTGGCTATCCCTATTGTGTGGAGGTGATTGTGGCTGAGTGTTGGCTTTGTGCCTTTATCCCTCTTGTGTAGAGGTGATTGTTGTTTGACTTTGTTCCCATCCCTCTTGTATAGAGGTGATTGAGTTTTGGCTTTGTGTCTTGCCTCTTGTGTAGAAGTGGTTGTGTTAGAGAGAGTTGTATACTCTAATTTTGTAATTGCAAATTCCTCGTGAAAGTTCCCTTTGTGAGAGGTCCTGTGTGGACGTAATGGAAATCCTTCTATGTGAAAGCGGGGACGTAGAGCAGTGGCTCGAACCTTGAAACATATCTTGGTATTTGCGTTTGATCCACTATCTTTAAACTCTCTCTTATATCTTGCATTGCTTTATATTGCACATATTTATTTGCTAGATATACTGTGTGTCTCATACTTGTTTTGAACCAAGAGAGCTTCATATAGCACATCAACTCTTAATTTAGAGGAATCTCGAGGAGATAATCCAGAGCTCTTCACGGGGAATTCGGCTACACTCTTTGGTTACACATAGTGTGTTGAAATTGAGTTTTTAATTCCACATCATTTGTCATTAGATTAGCTAGTATACCTATTCGCCCCCCTCTAGGTGTATTTTCAATTGGTATCAGAGCTTACGCTCCTGATATTAGGTTTAACCACCTAGAAGTGAGATCTTGGCTTGTTAATCTAGATTAGCATTTGCACACATATTATTTATACACTTGGATTTCATGGCCCCTCCCATGTATGATGTTACCAACATTGATATATGGAAGTATTTGATGAGTGCATACCTTAAAACCCTGGGATTACATGTTTACCTTGCCACTACCAAGATGGTAATGACAATCATATAGAGGCTAATGCACAAGCTTTAGTGGCACTTAGACACACACTTAGCAAAGATTATCTATGTATGGGTTCTCATTGTGATTCTGCTTTTGCAATATGGAATACATTGACATCTCCCGAGCTATACAAACGACAAACAATGTGGAGAAAAAATCTAGTGGAGAAGAGTCCGACCAAGCTTGCTTCATGGTCCAAGGGAATGACTCCCTTGAGGTATATTCGGATACTCAACTAGATGATAGTGTTAGTTCTTCTTGTGATGATAACATGGATGCACATGCATTAAATGAAGAACTATCTATAGTTTGTGAAAACTTACTAAATAAATACAAACTTTTGAAAAAGAAAAGTTTTAAATTAAAAGAAGAAAATGAAAATTTGTTTTCAAAGCTAAACATAGTTTTACAAGAGATGGTTGAGGTTTCAAATGAAAGGGATTTATTAAATACCCATCTTGACCTTATTTTAAAAGAAAATGAGTTTTTAAAGAATAAAAATGATTTTGATATTGTTTTGAAGAAAAATAAGATTTTATCTTCAAAACTTGAAATTGTTTTAAAAGAGAATGATTCTTTGAAAAATAAAATTGTTTTAATTTCAAAAGAACTAGATTTAGTTTTAAAGAAAAATATTTCTTTGAAAAATGACTGATTCTCATGTTTGCCATGCTACTATAGCTTCATTATCTTGTGCTTCTATTGCATGCTTCACTTCAACAATTGAAAATGATATTTGCATGTTGAAGAATAGTGTAGATTGTTTGGGCTCCACTTTGAGCCAATGTGACATGAACCACACACGATTGGAATTCATGTTTCGTAAGAAACATGCTCTTCATATGCATGCACACAAAACACGGCATACACATGCTCATCATGCTCACATATATGATTCTATGTATGCTCATGTGTACACTTGTACACACTGTGGACGTACGGGCCACCTTGCAAGATTTTGTTATGACAGATTAAATGTTTCAAATTTTGTAAATAAATTTGTTTGGTTAGGAAAGGTGCTAACCCCCATGGACCCAAGAAAGTGTGGGTACCAAAATTCACCCTTATTGTTTTTGATGTAGGTGTGGGCTCTCACGTGAGAGGTATTGGTGACTTGATGGTGAATGCGTTTGAGCTTAATGGACACTATAGCCCTATTGGATTTAGTAACTATCTTTAACTCATTTTGTTTTCATGCTTTCTCATTGATAATTTTTAGCATGTCTTGATTTTTCGTGTTTATTATGTTTAAATGCAATGTTTATTAGACTTGAGATATAGATAAATAGTATTTGAGATACACCCATGTTTACATGGACTATTATTTTTGTGTTCTCACTATAGTTTAGTTATTGTGTATATCCAGCTCTAAAGGACGTGCATTTACCCTCATTATCATGTTTGTTTTGCGATTCATGTGGTGATTATTTGTTTAGATATAGTTTTCGTTAAACTTATGTTTATACTTGTATAAGTAGTGAGCTACACTTGATTATTATATGTTTGTGTTTCATTGCTTATTTGTACTCGTTACATGTACATGTATAACCTAGTTTTGATGATCTTTTCATTTATACTTGTTTTTCTTATTTTTTTATATGTTTAGCTTCATGTGTATGTTGTTTTGTCTAAAACTAATAGATATACATATACATTCTTGAGTCAATTGCCTTCATGCAAAATTCTATTTATGTTTGGGATATGTATATATACTTTTAGTTTCAACAAAACATACATATATCTTGATGCTTGTTTAGTTTTGTTGAAAATTTTAGTTTTGATGATTTTCATGTTTTTGAGAAAAGAATTTCATGTTTGTTTTGAATCATATTGATTATTTTCATGAATATGCTATTCACATAATTTTTGTGCGCTCACATTATTTTTGTTTACTCATGACTTTATTTTCATGAGCTTTATAGATCTTGAGTGATAATTTTTGTGTACTTAGCAATGTTTCATGACATATATATGATTTATTTTCATGCTTGTAGGATCTTCAACTAGCTTTTCAAAAATTATTTTCAACTAGTTATTTATTCTTCACTTGGTAGTGTTTTCAATCTATAATTATTTTCAAACTCTTATTTTTAAAACCCTACCAACTAAAGGGCGATTGGATGGGCGATAATGTCTTGTATATCTTTATTGAATATCTTTCAAACTTGTGCATGAAAAGGGTGGTAGTTATGAGTTCTACACATGATCTTCATGTTATTTTATTTTTGTATACTCATATTTGTTTCTTATATATATGCTTCAAATTTAAATTAGTATCAATTTCAATTGGTATTTTCATTTTCATACATACATATATATGATTTGAGTGTGCTTGTTTTACAATATCTTTACATTCTTAAAGCACAAATTATGCTTATATTAAGCTTGATTTTATTCCAAATGATAATTGATATCTTTATAAGCTTATACATTAATTTCAATTGGTATTTATTTGGTATCAAAATGTATTTCATGTTTCACCTTCGATTGGTATCTTAAAAAAATTTACAAGTGGTACCAATTTTTGTTTTGTCAACTACAATTTGATTTCATTGGTATCATAATTCATTTTGTTGACTTTAAAAAATTTTAAAATTTTATTGTAAAATGTGGTTTCAAAACTTATCGATATGTTTTGCCTATATGCAAGGGAAGCTTAACATCTTCTTTATATATAGATTCATGTTGAAGTGTATTACATATATAGTAAAGCTTGATCTCTCTTTTTTATGTGGTACACATGTGTAGAGGGGCTTAACATCTCCACTTATACATTGTATATTATGCTTTATGTGGGTTAGGGTCTAGTCATCCCTTCTCCATGTAATGCATGTATGTAGGGGGAGCTAACTTATCGTCTCTCCTCTTCATAAATGTATATCGCATATACATCTTTATTGTTTGATTGTCGTTACCCCTGATGAATTGGCAAAAAGGGGGAGAAAAATTTAGTGAGTTTATATATGCATGTTTATCTCTATTTACGCATATATCTCTTGTTTAATTTATGTGCTTTTATTGAATATCCCTATTGTTTATGCTATGCATGAGTTAAGGGGAAGCTTTTATGAAGCTTATTTTTAATCCATGCATATATCAAAAAAGGGGAGATTGTTGGTCAAAAGGCCCATCACTCTAGTTTTGATGATGATTAATTCATGTAGTTATAATATTAATGATCTTGTTTTGATATAGTTTCAGATTTACCATCAAGATCGTAGTAGGTGTTTAGCTTCAACAAAGGAGTTGGGAGCTAACATGTGGATTCTAGAGCTCGCGCGTCAAGATCGCATCTAGCACTCAGTTGGAGTCAAGCTCTTTGGATCGTGTTTGGATCGAGTCGGCTTGGAGGAGTTCTACAAGAAGATTTCGGTTTGTTTAGTTTTATTTTGTGTTTAGATCTTGTGTAAGATAGACTAGTGTTGATATGCTCAAGTTCACACACAAGTTCAATATGTTTGGTTTTCTGTTTAACCGGTTTTGGATTTCAAGTACACATATATCGGGTTTTGGATTTTAACCAGTTTTAGTTCTGTTGATTTGCTCGACACCCTTTTAGATTTCTTATTTTAACTTTTTATTCTTATATTCAAATAACATGATTTAAATTGCATTTTAAAGATAACTGTCATGGCTACATTTCTTATTCAATCATCATTTTCTGATTCAAATGTTAAAGATATCAAATATTGGGTTGAATTCTGTTATTCTGAAAACAGTTTACAGTTTCTGATTTGACACCTTTATGTATGTTATTGATAACTTTCTACTCCGAAATAATATTGAGTTAATTTAAGTTGCATTAAACAGAAGACTTAAAGATTTACAAATTATTCCTTTATACTTATTTCTAAATTCTGACGTTTTAGGCCTAAAAATTTTGCTCAAAGTTGACCAACAGTCTGCCAGATTGGCGGTAACGGCTAATTTTCTAGAGGCTGATTTTTAACATGTTTTTAAAACGTGTTTTGTTGAATCTTAAGAGTCAATTTATTCCTTTTAAACCTGGTAAAACTATTCTAAATTTGTTTTTTTAAAACTATATAAAGGGTTAGGATGGATTAAAATTACAACAACAATTCCATTGAAAATCAAAATTTTGGGTTTCAAGAGAGTTTTCTAGTGCCATCTTGCCCATTTTCTAAAGAGTTTCAAAGGAGTTTTTGTGTTTCAAATCTCTATCTTTTATTATGTGGATGTGGAGGCCGATGAAGAAGATAAAGCGGTAATTCTCTTGAACTCTCTTCCTGTAGAGGAGTATGAGACTTATACTTTAACATTGATCAATGGTAGAAAATTCCTCAACTATAATGAAGTGTCGGTTGCTCTTGCTAACTATGATACGAGAAGGCAAGATAGACTGTCTTCTCAGGCGAGCACGTCAGTAGAGGTATCGGCGGTAAGAGGCAGAGGTTCATACAGGAAAGGCAAAGGTGAACGTGAGAGATCGAAGTCCAGGCCAGGTTTTAGAGATTTGAAGAAGAACCAGTGTGCCTTCTGCAAAGAATTTGGGCACTAGAAAGTTGACTGTCCAAAAGCCAAAGGGAAGGAGTCAAAGACTGAGGCAAATCTTGCACGGGAGGTCAGTACTTAAGCCAGTACCTCACAGGCAGGTGGATCAGACTCGGACTCATCGGTATTCTCTTTTTCTATCACTACTATCATTAGCTATTTAGGTGATACTGAGTGAATATTAGATACTGGTGCTACCTACCATGTGTGTCCGAATAGGGATTAGTTTTTTAGCTTTGAGAAGCTAGAGGGATGTTCAGTTGTTACGGGCGATGATCATCCATGTACCATGGAAGGTGTCAAAACAATCTAGATCAAGATGTTCGATGGGATGGTACAAGAATTGAAGGAAGTGAGGTATGTGCCTCAACTTAAGAGACCCAATCTCTGTTGGAGCTTTGGAGACATTGGGTCTTATGGTATCCATAAAGGATGGAGTCCTCAAGATGACCAAAGGCTTAATGGTGGTTCTGAAGACCGTTCGCCAGAATAATCTTTACAACTTAAAGGGTAGTACTGTTACCGGGCAAGTGGCGACTTCTAATAATTCAGATGATGACTCAATTAGGCTATGACATATGAGGCTAGGACACACAGGTGAAAAGTTTTTGCAAGCTCTTGCAAGACAAGGATTATTGAAAGGTGCCGGAACCTGCAAGCTGAAATTTTGTGAACATTGCGTCATCGGAAAGAACACCAAGGTGAAATTCGGCACAACAACTCATTGCACCAAGGGGATTCTGGATTATGTTCACAACGATGTTTAGGAACCTACCAAGACTGCATCAATTGGAGGTATCCACTACTTTGTGACTTTCATTGATGATTTTTCTAGGCGATGTTGGGTATATACCATGAAGCACAGAGGGGAAGTCCTAGAATTATTTGTGGAGTGAGAGGAATTTGGAGAGAAGTACGGGACGGAAAATCAAGGTCCTCCGTTCAGATAATGGAGGAGAATATAGGTCTGACCCTTTCCTTAAGCTATGTCGTGATGAGGGCATAGAAAGGCACTTCACAGTGAGGGAAACACCGCAACAGAACGGGGTAGCAGAAAGGATGAACATGACCTTGCTAGAGAAGGTTTGTTGTATGTTATTTAATGTTGGATTATCGAAGAATTTTTGGGCTGAGGCTTTGGCATATGCTTGCTATCCTGTCAACAGGTTACCTTCGTCTGCGATTGGAGGAAAAACTCCTCTAGAGGTTTGGTCAGAAAAATACTGCTCCTGATTATGATTTGCTAGGGGTATTTAGTTGTCCAGCCTACTATCATGTTAAAGAAGATAAGTTAGACCCAAGAGCGAAGAAGGGATTGTTCGTAGGATTCAAGAAGGGAATAAAAAGCTACAAAATCTGGGATCCTAAGGACATGAGATTTATTTTCAGCAGAGATGTCACATTTGATGAGGCTTCAATGTTGAAGCCTACAATCTCTCTGCAGGTGGAGATTGTCAAGACCAAAGAAGTATCACAGCAGGTGGAGAATGATGCTAATCCACCATCTCTAGAAAGTTTAGTATCTTTGAGGATCATGCCTAAGGTGACACAAGGTAATGATCAAGTAACCGAAGTAGATGCTGATGAGGATCAAGAACAGATCATGGGTGATGTTCTTGAAACCACTGCAGTTAGAAGACCAAGAAGGGACACGCGTAAACCAGGTTGGCTCACTACAGATATGGTTGTTGCCTATGCTCTTCCGGTCGTTGAAGAGGCAATCTCTTCCATATACAGGGAAGCTGAAATCTGTTCAGAATCAAAGATGTGGAAAGATGTCATGGAAGAAGAGATGAACTCTCTATACAAGAACGACACTTGGGAACTCACCGTGTTGCCCAAAGGAAAGAAGGTAATTGGCTGTAAGTTGGTATATGCAAAGAAACAGGGATCTTTCAAAGAAGACATGGTGCGCTACAAAGCCAGATTGGTAGCAAAAGGCTACGCACAAAGAAGGAATTGACTACAACGAGGTACTTTCTCCTGTTGTAAAGTATTCTTCAATTCGCATCTTATTGGCTCCGGTAGCACAGTACGAGTTGAACCTTAATAAACTCGATATAAATACCGCCTTTCTCTACGGCGATCTGGATGAAGAGATTTATGTCTCAGCCGATAGGGTTTAAAACTACAGAAAAAGAAAACATGGTGTGTAAGCTGAATAAATCGCTGCATGGATTAAAACAATCTCCTAGACAATTGTACAAGCGTTTCGACAGCTTCATCAGAGGAAAGAGGTACGCACGTAGCCATTATGACCCATGTGTGTATTATAACAAGCTACCTACAGGAGAGTATATCTACTATTATATGTAGATGATATGCTTTTTGCTTCAAAAACTAGATCTGCAATTGATGAACTGAAAAAGGACTTATCTTCTGAGTTTGAGATGAAAGATCTTGGTGAAGCAAAGAAGGTGCCAGGCATGAAAATTGATCGAGACCGAAGGAGTGGCAAGGTGAGCTTGACACAAAAGGGGTATTTGCTAAAGGTACTTCAGAGGTTCAACATCGACAAGGATACGAAATCTGTAAGCACACTACTGGCTCCTCATTTCAAGTTAAATGCCACTGTATCCAAAGACTGTTGAAGAACGTGAATACATGACTCGCGTACCATATGCTAGCGCAGTTGGTAGTCTGATGTATGCAGTGGTGTGTACATGACCAGATCTGTCACAAGCTGTCTCCATGATTAGTAGATACATGCATGATCCTGGACAGGGTCATTGGGAGGCAGTGAAGTGGGGTCTACGGTACATTAAAGGTAACATAGATGTTGGATTGGTATTCGAGAAGGATTTCACAGGGAAGCAGGAATGTATCGGATATGTTGACTCCGATTATGCAGGAGACCTTGATAAACGCCGGTCCACAACGGGGTATGTATTTACATTATCTCGAGCACCGGTTAGTTGGCGCTCTATTCTACAGTCTATCATTGCATTGTCTACTACAGAGGCCGAGTACATGGCCATGACGGAGGCTATGAAGGAGGCAATTTGACTTCAAGGGTTGCTCGATGACTTGGGGATTGAACAAGATTTGTTGAAGATCAATTGTGATAGTATGAGTGCTATCTATTTAGCAAAGAATCAGGTGTATCATGCAAGAACGATGCACATAGATGTCAGGTTCCACTTTGTTCGGGAGATTCTTAATGATGGTGATATTGAGTTACTGAAGATCCACACAATGGAGAATCCCTCCGATATGCTTACCAAGGTGGTATTAAGAGTAAAATTTACTCATTATAAAGCATTGCTCCATATCCTTCCTATCGCATAAGCTTGTTAGAGCTCATTTGGATGAATTGCGGATGGCTTGATCTCTTGGGCAGGGTACGTAGACAGCCACACTGGTGCAGCCACTTTCGAGTCGACAGATCCTATGTTGTGGTCAGCTCAGATTTGAGAAATCTTCACCGAGGTGGAGAATTGTAGGAAGAGTGGTAGAGGTAGCCAAAGACGAAGACATGACCGACAGCAGATACTGGTCGACCGGCCGGTCGACCGTTGTGCACCAACGTGCACAGGTAATACCGGTCGACCGCCTGTTCGACCGCAGAAGAACGGTCGACCGCCCGATCGACCGACTGACAAGGCTTTGCTCTCGGGTTGGAGCGGTCGACCGGCCGGTCGACCGACAGACGGATCCTTCTAGATTTCGGATTTTTGTTCTGAATTGGAAATGAGTCCAATTGAGGTTTCCAATTATTCTAGGTCTTCTTGGCTTTAAATAAAGGGGCTGAGTCCTCCTCTAATGTATGCATGATATTGTAATTGATTATTGAATCAATAAAGAACTCTCTCTTCCTTGACTCGAGGACGTAGGCAATTTGCCGAACCTCGTTAAATCTTGTGTTTTTGGTTTCTTCCTATTGTTTTCTTGTTCTTGATATTGGGTTGTACTTCTCTACTGCATCTGTGATCCAAGGGTTCCTCATTGATTGTTGATCTGCGCACTACACCTTATATATTCATTTGACAATATTTCTGACTGCAGCTACTTCAAGCAGTAGCTGGGTGAAGTCCACCTTTTTATTTACAGTTTTTACCTCATTGAGTCTTGGTATTTTTGCTGAATTGATGGTTGTTCCAGAACCAGCATTGCAAAACCGAGACACCCAGAAGAACTAAGTTAATTATTCATGGACGAAAGTTCAGTGCTAGCGAAAGGTCTAGTCATCCAATTTCGTTATTGATGCCAAGTGATGATGATGGTGATGTTGCTGATAGACCCAGCTTTTCAGCGTTAAAGCGTAAAAAGGCAGATGGCTCAAACCAGGAAGCTCTAGTTGAGTCAGTCCGAGCTAGCAAAAAGTCAAAGAAACGAAAATCAGTAGAAGAAAACTTGCAGTTGGGAGATGGCATGATTCGGGATAAGAATGGTGGTCTTTCTATTCCAGTAACAGCTTTCAGAAATAATGATGGTGAGAGTGCTGATGGATCTGATCATGCGAATTTGAAGGGAAAAGGGGCTATGGGACCTAGTCTTGAACGTGGGATCGAATTATCTCAACCTGGCAAGAAACTGAAGAAAGAAAAATTGCTAGGAGAGCACTTGCAGTTGGTAGATGAAACCAAACCAGTTAGAAGGAAACAGATATCCCATTCTAGAAAAAGATCTAGCATTCTTAGTCCGGTGTTAACTTCCAACAATACTGATGACGAAGTTGCTGACATGTTTGGTGCAGTGAATTTGAAGGATAGAAAGGTCGTGGAGCCCAACTTGGAATATGAGTCATCTCATCCTAGCAAGAAATTGGATAAAGGAATATCATTGGAAAAGCACTTGAAGTCAGTAGATTGCACATTGAGAGATTGTGGTTATAAAACCCCTGAAACAGTAGGCAAACATTCCACTGCTGCGAAAAAGCTGACGTTAGAGAGGAGCCCAGCTTTGGTTCCTGGGCAGCATCATCTCAGGAGTCCTTGTGAGAGTGTTGCTCCAGAGTGCAAAATGGGACTACAGTTACAATCAACTTCTATATCAAAAGAGCTATGTCAAGAACAAGGCACATCTGGTGTGAATGGCGCTAATGAATCCATAGTCACTGGGAAGGAATCCTCTTGTTTCTTTGGTGAGGGACGTGAACATAAGTCAAAGGAAGCTAGTTTTGTCAATTCACCAGTTGGGTTCCATGCTACTAACTTTGTCCCAACTGCTGACTGGGGGAATGGCAAAGGCGACACTAGTCCAGCAGAGAACACTAAGATGCGAAGAAAGAAGGTTGTAGCACGGACCCCAAAACGACGAGGAATGACTCCTGAGGTTGTTGCAAGTCTTTGTCTCCTTATCTCTATTTTTTAGGAATACATGTGGACATTATCCTGATATGACTTTCATTTTCTAAATAAAAGCCTTTTCTTTTCTTTTCTCAAATGTAGATATTGACTTCTCTTACACCAGTTTTTTCCCTGCTATTCCCTAGTATGTGAAACAGCATGAACTGGAGGAGATGGAGGAACACAAGGGAGGCATACCTTCAAAGAATATTCTTTTTATGAACAGTAAGTATTGTAGTTGCAATTCTAGTTTATGGCTAGGTCAATCCATTCTCAGTGGTGATATTTGATCTAAATTTTGGTAGGGATGAAACCTAAACGACTGGAAAAAGGAACAGAACTAGTTCTGGGAGGTGAAGATGGGAGGGGAATTGAACTTTTCAATCAAATGCCAACTCTTGATGTATCAGATAGTAGTCAACCAGCGGACCGACATAACAAAGCATTAGATAGCAAAAAATCTCGGCTGACTATTACTTCTGAAGGTATTGGAGTTTCGGAATTATCTTGTTAACTGATTAATAGTTTAAATAATTCTTTTGATCTCCTTGGCTTTTGTGCAGAAAAACCACCTGGTAGCGGTGGTATTTCTTTCTCCAACAAGCAAGCAGACATCATGGAGGATGCCCATGTAACGCCTCTAATAGAATCTTCAGTTCTAAATGCCGAATTGCTCAAGTGCTCAGTTGTCCAAAAGTCACCGATTTTGAAATCTTTCCTGAGTAGCGGCGAAGAAATTTGGAGTTACACCAATGAGCATGGTGAGGATGGAGCAGGAGCGCGACTCCAGGCTTTTCCTTCTAGGGAAGATCGTGGTCATGAGCACGATGAGAGTACTCTCACTGGTTCCCCAGCAGATAAAGAGGTTGGGATAGAGGGGGATCCAATTGATCCCTGTACTGGGTCATCATCTCACCATGAAGATAATGTTTTTGACGATAATGAGTTTAGTCCAAGCAGGTTACTGTCTGAGAAGACCTTTGTTGAGACTGAAGATATGTCCCCTCTTGATCCCAGTCCTAAAGGGTCGTTGATTTCCAGTGAAGATAAGGTTGCTGATCACGATGTGCTTACTCTGCATGGGTCACTATCTGAGAGGCCTGTTATTGGGATAGAGCAGGCTCCATGTGGTCCCAACCCTTGTGGGTCATTGCCTTCTAACAAAGATACTCATGATCATGATAAGCTGGTACCAATTGCAGTACCATCAGTCACATCTGGCTCCTTTGTTAATAGGATTAGAGAAATTCATTGTGCCAATGGGATTAATGAGAATGGAAGAGAGAGAGAAAACCAGATTCTTCCAGCACGTCTCAAGGAAAACATTTCATTGGAAATTGACGAGGTTGCCAAGAGGATTGGAGAAATTCAAAGTTGTGTCAATGGGCTTGATGAGAATGGAAGGGAGAACGAAAACCAGGCTCTTCCAGCACATTTCAAGGAAAACATTGCACCAGAATGTGATGAGTTTGCCTTGACTACTTCATCTGGTAGGGATATATTTAAGGGCGGTGAAAAGGCATTGATGGGTCCCTTGCCTATGGAGTTATCTGAAAAGTCAGTATTGCCATTTACCAAAACATCTGAGTTGTGGGAATCAGTTGAGTCAAGAGAAGTATTTCTCATGCTGCCGCAACAGCCACATTTCTGCCCATTGCTGCAGTATGGCAAGCGGTTTCGGGAAGGAATGGCCCTTGGTTTGATGGTGACTTTTGCCAAGTTAATGACTGACATAAGCAGCCTGCGCATTGTTGATTCCCAACTGGAATTTGAGGAGAAACTGAAAGCCCTTGGTACCTTGGAATCAAATGGATTCGATATTCAACCTGTGCGTGCCCGCCTTGAAAAGTTGTTGGGTCTACGGAGTGTGCTGAATCAATCTGAGGACAAAAAGCATTTCCTGAGAACAGAAGTACAAGAGTTAGAAGCAGAGAAAAAGCGTAATAGCGTGTTAATGTTTTCAGTTGAGAATTCTATTTCAGAATTGAAACAAAAACTCACCGACCTTCAGGACAAAAGAGAATCCATGCTTCTTGATATCAGGAAGAATGATGCTAAGCTCGATAATTTAAAAACAAGTTTTCAAGCAGCTGAAGAAGCCAGTACTTCTATTGAACGCCAGTTTAGCTGTGCATTAACTGCACCATGGTGAAGACGAAGATTTATTATTGTGGAGATACTCTTGTGTGTCAATATAGTCCCCAGGTTAGAATGCTCACCCCTTTCTATTGTTTGTCTTTTGAATGGAGGGAATCATGTCCTTGGTTTCTTAACCTTTTTTTTGTTGGTGGTTAAATAGAGGGAGATCGCAGTTCAGTTTTTATGCATGTTTAATTGTTTTTGTGGTGGTTAAAAATGTAGGGAGATCAAATGAGTCGTATACTTAACATGACAGTTGTATGATAGATTTCTTGTGTGTGTGTGTGTGTGTGTGTGTGTGTGTCATATATTAACTACTCTGGTGGAATTGCAGTGTTGGTTGGTTATGATAGCAATGTGAAATCTCTAGGCAATCGACAAACTAGACTTTATTCGACCCCCTTGCCTTTTTGTCAGGCTGATGCTGTTAGAGGTTGGTTTTGAATGCTTAATCACATACCTGATTATCTCACTCTCTTCTTTCTATAACGTGTCGATTTATTTAGAGCTTGAAATCACATTATGCTTTTTCTTGTTTCTCTTCTCGTTACTTTTAAGCATTAACTGAAGCTGGGGAAATGTTGGAGGCTTTTAGATGTGCTGGTAATATAATTTGTGGAGATGGTAAGCGCTAAGCAGTGCTATTTTGGTTTGAACTATAGACTGGGAGTTCTCTTTCTCAATTACTTTTTCTTTGTTCTTTGAGAATGCTTTTGATTTAAAATTTGACACTGGCATCTCAGCTTCTGAGGATTGATGATCTTTGAGTTTTCCATTAAAATAAGAAAATTACATAAATAATAATGACGACAAGAATAATGGTTATTTGATCGCTCTCTTGTTCAGATAACGGTATCCGTATGTCATGTTGAGATGAATTCTATTAGGTTCGGACTCCAATATAGACTCCCAGTGGTATGGGACACTGAGAGATTGATTAAAATATCAAGTGATACTAATTGTTATATTGTATAATTTTAGTATATTATTCGTCACTTGTATGATATCTTGTTTGTTTATGCTGTGATAAGGTTTTTGTTTTCTTGTTTAACAGCATTTTAGTTGCATTTATACTCTGCATTCTTTGTTTTCTCTATAGATACACTGCTCCTGTACGTACACTCACGAACACTATATCAGGTTTATTTTTGTTTATTTTCAGAGTAAGTATACATATTAGTTACTGATACTGTTCCCGCAATTTTTACTACTAATTTAAATAATAGATAACAAATGTGCATTAATTACACAAATTGACTATATTGTATGTGGTTGTATATGTAAAATAGTCTAACATGTTAATTAATATCAATGTTATAGAACTGAAATAGTAATTATAATATGTATACCCTCTATGAGTCTAATTATATTGTATTATTACTATTAAACTATATATTATATATTATCATGATTGTTATACTATTATAGTACGTTATTACCTTCCTTAATTTATCACTCACTAGGTCGCTTTCAGCGACTCAGAGATTACTTTTAAGGTTGGAGCATAGAGATATAGCAGTACTTGATACTGCACGGGATATTAGTAGGAGACTCATTATTTTATTACTCGCATGTATCTTTATTATTTTGTCTTTACTATCTTATATATGCATGTTTCCACATTTATCATCACCACTTACTTTTTTGCAGGCATTTTTGAAATTGTTTAAGTTGAATTTTTTTGTGTAATTTGTGTTTATTCACTATACTGAGGCTTAGTTATATACATGTGGGGTATTTTTCTGACGTACATGCGTCGCCGACTCTCATCGAGTCGCCGTTGCAGTGTATTTTGAGAAGCGGAGTGTGACAGAGAACTTGAAAAATATTAAGAAAATCCCATCTCAGAATCTGTCAGAAATGCTGAGAAACGCATATTGAACCCATCAAGTCTAGGAGCTTTGTCTGCTCCTAGTGAAAATACTACTCTCATGATTTCGTTAGTAAATGGCTCTTCAATGTCAATAATTGGTGACCGAGACATTAATTGGATAATACAGCTTCTCAGTTCACATCTATATGACTGGTAAAGGCTGTCGTACCCATCAGCTCTCGATAGAACTAAGAAAAAGCAGCAGAGATGGCACTTTGATTAACAATTACTTCCCCATTAATTTCTAGCAGTGAAATATGGTTTTTGCTTCTTATTCTATTGGCTGTATAAAGAAAAATTTTAGTGTCTACATGGTTCTCTCATTAATTTGAAGCTTCTCTAAGCCATTTGATTTTTTTTCTAGTGATTGGCTGTTTCCTTCTCTAAGCCATTTGATTTTTTTGCTCGTTGTGCCCACATGATTTCCTCATTAATTTGAAGCTTCTCAAGTTGCCTAGAAAGCTGAGATAGATAGTTCTTCTCCATAGACGTGAGGGGGCAAGTATCAGAGAGAATCTGCCTCTAACTAGAAACCACATGGGTGTAAGTTGTTCTTGCTTCAGGTTTTGAGGAAAGACCCAAGAGAGCGAAACTTAGAAACTAGTCGAACACCACCGGGGTCTCCAATAGGAGGAGAAAGTGAATCCCAGAAGTATCTTACTCTACTATCAAATTGGGCATGAGAAAACCACATATTCTCGAATCTAAAAATGGAAAGGTGTTGTAAGGTTTCACCAGTATCAAGCAACATCAGAATGTGGATCGGATAGGATGCGGGGAAGAGCGCGAGCAGATGTGCTAAGAAAGGGCACCGCTCTGTCCAATTTTGTGGAGGTGGGTGGTTGTCAATCACTAGTCCAAGCGTAGAGACGACCAGCTAAAGGAGGTTTCAATGAGACTCAGAGACCGGATAATGTGACGTTTCTCATACCAGAGATGTGAATTTCAGGACCTGTGCTTTCACCGAAGAATCAGGTGATGTTAATACCCCTCCATGAAAGCTTTGATACAAAAGGAACTTCCTTGTGGCTGTGATAATGTAATTGCTAATGCATGAAAGATGAAAGTGATTTTTGATAATATTGGTCATCAAATATGTACATCGACTGTTGTTTATTCGGTACTCTGGAGTACACAAGTATTGACACAGACTTGTGCTTGGAGACATATTGGTTCTTGTTAGGCTGTTTGGTTTTGCTTGCTCCATTTCTCGTAGATCACTGATTGTTTTGCTCGGTTATTGAAAAAAAAACTTTGTTTGCTTCTTTTGCATATATTATTATACATGTTCAGGTGTCGATCATGAATGCTGGAGCTGTGAGATTTAAGTATTAACTTGCAGTTTGTTAGTCTTGAGATGATGCGTCCTCTTCCACTACTAATCGGTTTCTTTGATCATCTTTTCTGTAAGTTTTGAATCTTGAGTTTCCTTCAACTCCAAGTTCTGGGACAAGAAATTGGTAGGTGTTAGCATGAAGAAGATAGGGATAGATCGCAGAGTGATGTTAAATATCCCAACAAAAATATCAGATTCGGAAGAGCCTTTTCTTTTTAGGAGGAAGGAATGTTACCGGCAGGCTAACCCGCTTTCACTCATGAAATGTGTTGTTATACTCACTCGTTCAGTTCTTGTTTTTTTATTATACAAGTTTGTCGAGTGTAAACAAGCAGAAGATTGCCTGTAGGAGGACTTAGAAACGTGATTTGCTTTTCATTCCATGATCTTTGAGGAAACTTTGTTTCCTCTTCTGCATCTTGAAAGCATTTTGCCTTTCTTGTCGTCATAATCTAAACGTACCGAGACAGCCATTGCCGCAGCTCGATCTCAAGTGTTCTGTAATATGCAATCTGTGACTCTAACTCTTGATTCTCCTTCTGCAACAACTTGTTTTCCTCTACGAGATCTGTATCATTTACCTCAGCCGTTGGGCTCTTCTCCCTGGCTTTGAGAAAACTAGGGAAAGCACTCGGTTTGCATTTCCTTCTCCTAATCTCT
The DNA here is from genome assembly GCA_038442645.1 of Agave tequilana. Classification (NCBI taxonomy): domain Eukaryota; kingdom Viridiplantae; phylum Streptophyta; class Magnoliopsida; order Asparagales; family Asparagaceae; genus Agave; species Agave tequilana. The sequence goes on along the minus strand of JAVJIF010000855.1, from coordinate 83,743 downwards.
GATAGCAAATACCTTCTGCCTTTCTGAAATTTCTCGTGTCGGAACTCCCAACGATCCGAAGCTGATTTCTTGAAACCCTAACAATCAAGAAAATAAGTGTTATTTCAAAATCACAAAGATCATCCAATACCTGATGCTGAGATAGAATTCCTAAAATCTTTTCCTTAGCATTCAGTAAAAGAATAACAACAACGACAAGATATGATAAGATTCGAGACATTGGTATGCAACTTCCAACTCCACACCCCTTGGATTCAATGCTAACAGTTCTGGTGTGAAGTTAATTTCTCAGTGGCTAAAGCGGAAGGTCTCTAAGAAACGGGAAGGTAAAAGGGTTTAAGTTCCGGGCATAGAGGAATTCGTCGCTGTCGATGACAGCGAAGCCTCGGATGCTGAGAGTCCTCGCTTCGAAGCAGAGGTAGGTGCCGAGACTCTTGCAGCTGGTTCTGGCGTGATGGGGACAGTTCCCCCAAGACATGTAGAAGAAGTGGAGGAGGAGGGTCCCGACGCCCCTCTCAAGCGCAAACGGACAGGTGGATCTCGTAGGAAGCAGTTGGTGAAGAAACCCCGTCGCCAAGCTCCTACAGTTGTTGTAGAGGGCGAACCATCTGCAGTGCTTCCTTCTCTTGCCCCGTTAGTAGTTGAATCGTCGGTTCTCGAACCGACTATTGGCGAAGTCGCTCCGGACCCAGGTAAGATCAGCTTCGTCCTTGTAATATACTTTTTATGTGTTTTGGACAGCTTATTATTTGTTTTGCGGTGCAGGAACTAGGGCAGTGACAGGCTCGAGAGCTGAGGCCGTTGGAGAACAAGGGGAACATTATGATCCCCTGTTCACTTATAAAGAGGGTGATGAAGCTGGATATTTCGCCGTCTCAGAAGGGTCTGGAGGTGATGCGGCTGATGTTGGTCCTCCGGGTGTCGGGACTTCGAGGAGAAATTCTGACACTTCTAGCTCCCTTGAGTGGACAACGGAGGGTTCGACGAGCGAAAGCGGGCCGGCTATTCGTATAGACTCCGCTAAGGATTTTCCAATGGAGCCCGTAGAGACTAATGCGGCTGCCAAGACGTTTGAGGCGACATCATCTTTTGATATTGTTTTAGCCTTATGACTTTTACTACCTGTTGTGTCTTGTTTAAACACAGTCTAGTTGCAGGTGTTCCGCCTCTGGGTGCGTTAACTTCAAGGGAGCCGACCGATCTTCCCGAGGGGTCAAGGGGTGACATGAGCACTTCGATCGTGGTGGATGCTGCTGTGTTGGATGCTTTGTATGGTGACCTGCCTCCTTATCGGCTTGAGCCAGCCAGAGGAAAGGAGGTTGAAGGGACGGTAGTCACAGAGGTAACTTCACTCCCAACTATATTAACGAGTGAGGTGCCGTCAGTTTTGCCAGGTGCGGAGCTGAGAGTGATTACAAGTCCTACTTCCCCAACACTGGTGGTTGAGCCTGCTGTCCAGGAGATGTTCACTGGTCCTACCTCGGTGGTGGCTAATGTACTGGTTTCAATGAGGACTCCGCCGAGATCACCGATGACCTGCCATGCTGCTGCTGCCAGTATTCCCGCTGTTCCTTCCATGGTAGTGTCAACAAGGCTGGTGGAGTCTTCTGAGGCTGCCCGTCTGCCAGAAGTGACCGAGGTTGAAAATGATTTTGTAGCTGACATAGTCGATAGCTTTTATAAGGGCTTAGGGCGATCCATCGATCTGGTCTTGAAAGGCTCGACTATGTCGTTTTCTACTTTAAAGGTGGTCCTCTCCCGCAGTATTGAAAGTATTCGGGACTTTGGAGGGTATAACCAGGCCACTGCCTTGGAACTCCTGGTAAATCAATTTGAGAGGGACGTAGAGGAATTGCGCCGTCTTAGCCGTTCAGACCTGGAGTCTTCGGTTAATGAGCAGCTTGCGCACCTTGTCGCTCAAATACATGAAGCCCATCTTGTTGCTCAGGAAGCTGCTAAGGCTATTTCTTCTGACTTGAAATCCTTGGAAATAAGGCAAACAGAGGTTGAAAATGCCATTGATGCCTCCACCAGTGCTCTTCTTGACGCTGAAGATAAAATTGGGAAGGCCAAGGAAATGATCAGGAAGGGGAATCTTCTCCTATCCAAGGCTGAACCAGTGCGTCTTGAAGAGACCGTGCGGCTTGAACAGATCAAGGCTCAGAGTGATGAACTCTCGCGGCAGGGGTTAGCTCAAAGGGCAACTTTGACTGAGGTCGAAGCTCGTTTGGCCTAGGCGGCGAACTTTAACGAGGCTGAGCTAAGGTCGTAGGCGCTTGTCCAGGCTGTTGATGATAGGAAGACAAGGCTGGCTTTCCTTGAAGAACGGATCAGATCTTATGATGCACGCTCGTAGGTTATAGTATACGTGCCTCCATGTATCCCTTCTTTTTGGAATCAATAAAAATAATTTTGTTTTGACTCCCCTGTCGAATCTCTAACTTGTTGTATCTACTGAATTGTTACTTCCAAGTTGTATTGCAGCCATTTGAGAAAATAGTCCTTACTGGACTAAATAGTGAAACTTGGCTATCTGCCAGTTCAGAGGTCGCGATGACATAACTGGTTGAGAAGTCACCAAGCTCGAAACTGGTCCTTGTCGGACTGAAAGATAAGACTTGTCTTTTGTAAATGTCAACAGTCTCGAAGTTGAGACTTGGCTATCTGCCAGTTCAGAGGCCGCGATGACATAACTGGTTGAGAAGCCACCAAGCTCAAAATTGATCCTTGTCGGACTGAAAGATGAGACCTGTCTTTTCTAAATGTCAACAGGCTCAAGGTTGAGACTTGTCTTTTGTAAATGTCAACAAGCTCGAAATTGAGACTTGGTTGTCTGCTGGTTCAGAGGTCGCAATGACATAACCGATTGAGATGCCACCAAGCTCAAGGTTGGTGATACTTGTCTTTTATAAATGTTAACAAGTATCGAGACCTGTCTTTTGTAAATGTCAACAGGCTCAAGGTTGAGACTTGTCTTTTGTAAATGTCAACAAGCTCGAAACTGAGACTTGGCTGTCTGCTGGTTCAGAGGTCGCAATGACATAACCAATTGAGACGTCACCAAGCTCAAGGTTGGTGATACTTGTCTTTTGTAAATGTCAACAAGTATCGAGACCTGTCTTTTGTAAATATCAACAGGCTCAAGGTTGAGACTTGTCTTTTGTAAATGTCAACAAGCTCGAAATTGAGACTTGGCTGTCTGCTGGTTCAGAGGTCGCAATGACATAACCGATTGAGACGCCATCAAGCTTCAAGGTTGGTGATACTTGTCTTTTAGAAATGTCAACAAGTATCGAGACCTGTCTTTTGTAAATGTCAACAGGCTCAAGGTTGAGACTTATCTTTTGTAAATGTCAACAAGCTCAAAATTGAGACTTGCCTGTCTGCTGGTTCAGAGGTCGCAATGACACAACCGATTGAGACGCCACCAAGCTCAAGATTGGTAATAGAATTTGGAAAAGGGTCTCGCTTTCACAAGGAGAAACGAGGAAATCACTGTCATAGGTTTAATGTTAACATAACAGCGAAATGTATATGTGACCCTAAAATTCTATGGGTGAGAGTTGGTAAGTGATTTTGGAGATCTCGTTTTCACGGGGGGAAATGAGGGAATTGCTGTCATAGGTTTAATGTTAACGTAATAGCGAAATGTATATGTGGTCCTACCATTCTATGGGTGAGAATTGGTAAGTGATTTTGGAGAGGGAATCAAATGGGAACAGGTCCCTTAGGATTTTCAGCAAATCCTCAGCTGTCAACGGGTTTGATGTGCCTTTACTAACTATCGTTTGAGTCGGGCTAGCCATGCTATTCCCCTCAGCATGATGAGTTGTCGAGGACTTATGTTGGGCTTACAAGCCAACATTTTCCTCTATCCTTAATCGTTAAGGATGTTGGATTATTTGATTAATGTATGCGTAACCTTGATTCTCCTTTGAGACAACCAGTGTATGACCAGGTTCCTACTGGTTTATGGTTGCATGATCTCGCTTATAGGAAGAGAGAGGCTCTCTTTGCGTGTACCTTGAATTTGAAGGTTTTGATCAGAGGTGTAATGTTAACTTGATCATAAGAAGGATCCTTAATCAGGGATAATACTTCTTTAAGAACTTGCCATTGATCGGCATCATGAGTAAGTTACCGTCTGAAGTCATAAGACGGTATGCTCCGTTTGAATAGACTGTTTCTATTACAAACGACCCTTCCCATTTAGGCTGAAATTTGTCTTTGGTCTTGTGCGTCATAATCATCGGTCGTCTGATGGCTAAAACCAAATCTCCTTTCTGGAAGACTCTTTGTTTGACCTTCTTATTGAAGGCTTTTGAGATTCGAGCTTGATACAGCTCGATGTGTTGCTGAGCTTGTAGTCGCTTCCCATCTAGGGCTTCGAGCTCTTGAAGACGCAACTGATCATTGTCCTCTGATGTGATCTTAGTGATCAGAGCGACTCGCAATGATGGCATCTGGATTTCCAACGGTATGACTGCCTCACACCCGTACGCCAGAGAGAAAGGCGTATTGCATGTCGGGGTTCGAACCGTGGTTTGGTAGGCCCAAAGACACTCACCAAGCTTTTCGTCCCAATCTCGCTTATTCGAGGAGACGAACTTCTTGAGTAGTTTGATGATCGTTTTGTTGAATGCTTCCGCCAAGCCATTAGTGGCAGGATTATAGGCAGTTGAAGCCACATTCTGAATTCGGTATTTATCGCAGAACCGATAGAATATTTGGCTTATGAATTGTGGACCGTTGTCATGGATGATCCGCCTAGGAACACCAAATCGATGGATGACATGGTGTTTGATGAAATTATCCACGTTAGAGGTTTTGACTTCAGCCAATGGTATAGCTTCTGCCCATTTTGAAAAGTAATCGGTTATTGCCAGGATAAACTGGTGACATCTTATCGAAGAGGGGCTGATTGGCCCTACGACATCTATTCCCATGCTTCAACTGGTCATGAAGCAACAGTCGGGTGGAGCAACTCCGAAGGCTGGTGTATGAAGTTCGCACGGATTTGACACGCTTTACACCTTCGTGCATATTGGATGGCATCGGCTATCATAGTTGGCCAATAATATTCAAGCCTATGCAACCTGTCTTTAAGTTTTGGACCTGGCTGATGAGCTCCGCAAGTGCCATCGTGCGCTTCTTTAAGCACTTCCTGTGCCTCTGAATTAGAAAGGCAACGGAGGAGGATACCGTCATATGAACGACGGTAAAGGGTCTTCAGAGTTGGATCATAATAGAAACGGAGAGACCTTCGTCTGATAGATGCCGCTTCTTTAGGATTGTCTGGCAGCAGACCATGTAAGGTATAGTCGATGAGAGGAAATCACCAATCTCTCGGCTCAAGATCTATCGAGACATTATAGGCTTCTCTGGTTCTTAACATATGCTTAGAGCATACTAGGTGTCGAGTTGCCACTGTGAGGTGATACTCAGTGTCGGCTGGCAAGCCTAGTGTTGTTGCTAATGCAGCAAGAGCATCCGTCTTGGTATTCTGAGATCGAGATACGTGCCCGATGTAGAAACCATCAAACAGATTAGCCAATTCGATGACTGTATGATAATAAGGCACCAAATCCTCATGGCGAACCTCATATTCGCCTTTAACCTGATTGATAATCAGTTTTGAATCGCCGTAGGCTTCAAGGTAGCGTATCCCCATTCCGTGGGCGAGCTGAAGGCCAATAAGTAGAGCGTTATATTCTGCTACATTGTTGGAGCATGATTCCGTCAGAGAGAATGCTCTAGGAAGGATGTGATTTTGTGGAGAGATAAACACAACCGCCACACCGGCGATGATCCTGCCCTTAGGACCTATTCGAGATGCTCCATCGAAGAACATCTGTCATACTTCATCTTCTGAGGTTGCATTAAACTCGAAGACTTCATCTGGAATATCTTCGTGAAGTTTTGAGTGATCCGGGACTGGATGAGCAGCTAAGAACTCTGCAAGGGCCTGGCCTTTAACCGTCTTCTATGGGGTAAAGATCATGTCGTATCGAGATAAAAGAAGCGCCCATTTAGCTAATCTTGAATTCAATGATCCTGGCTTCATCATGAGAAGGCACAAAGGATTCACTCTGGAGATGACATGTATGGTTTGTCCGACCAAATAATGTCGTGTCTTTTGAACGGCAAAGACAAGAGCTAAGCACTCCTTCTTGATAGGATTATAGCGAGATTCCGCCCCTATCAGAGTCTTGCTCAGATAATAAATGGCCTGCTCGTGACCATTGTCGTCCTTTTGAGCAAGGAGGGCACCGAGAGAATGGTCCGTTGCTTTTACATAAAGCAAGAATAGTTTTCCTGATGTGGGAGCCACTAAGACTGGAGGTTTTGTAAGATATCTCTTGATATCCTCATAAAGTTCCTGGCAAGCTTGATCCCATACGAAGGAAGCACCCTTTTTCATGAGTCGGGTGAACGGTTGACAGCGGCTTGAGAGATTTGCGATGAATCTTCTGATATAAGCCAGTCTGCCCTGCAAGCCTCTAAGCTCTTTGAGATTCCTCGGTGGATGCATGCTCTGAATGGCTTTGACTTTGTCTGGGTCTAGATGAATCCCTTTTGATGTGACAATAAACCCAAGGAACTTGCCACTTGACACTCCCAAGAAGGATTTTGTCGGGTTCATTTTTATTTGATGGGCCCGCATTATGTCAAACATCATTCTCAGGTCGCGAAGATGTTCATCCTTGTTGCGGCTTTTGACAGCAATATCGTCGACATAGCATTCTACCGTTTTTCGGAGATGATCGCAGAAAATTGTACTCATTGCCCGCTGATAGGTTGCCCCGGCGTTCTTCAATCTGAAGGGCATTACAGTGTAGCAGTATACCCCTAATGGTATTCGGAACGAAGTATGCTTCTCATCGTCGGGATGCATCTTAATCTGGTTGTACCCTGAAAAGCCGTCCATGAAAGACATTCTTTCAAATCCGCAGGTGTTGTCAATCATGACATCGGTGATGGGCAGTGGGAATTCGTCTTTAGGACAAGTCGTATTGAGATCACGGTAGTCAATGCAAACTCTTATCTTCCCATTCTTCTTGAGGACGGGGATAATATTAGCAACCCAATCTGGATGTTGTTCCTCCCGAATGAAACCACATGCAATGGGCTTATGGACTTCGGCCTCAATAGCTTCCATAATGTTTGGGCGAAACCGACGTTGTTGCTGCTTAACTGGCTTGGCGTCGGGCTTGATGTTCAGACGGTGCATGGAGACTTGTGGATCAAGTCCGGGCATGTCTTCTAGCTCCATGCGAAGACATCTATATACTCTTTTACGAGTATTATCAATTCTTCCTTTTCTGTAAGTGATAAGCTTTCACTTATAAAGATGGGCTTAGGGTGGTGTTGACTACCCAAGTTGACCTGCATCACCTTGTCTTCAGTAGGTGGTTCGCGCAGTTTGAATCTTTTTTCCCACTGGAGGTCTAATTGCTGGGCCCATGGCTCCTCATTAGTAGCTTCTGCAGGCTCCAATTGACTGCTTGAAGTCATATTAACGGTGAGATTCTCGAACATCATTCCCACACTAATGTTTGAGTCCCATTCGGAGGATGAGGCTGAATGTGATAGAATTGGTTCATCGTCTGTGAATTGAACCGTTGCTGACGATGTGGGTGTAACGTATCCCAAACCCCTGCGTGTACTATCATAGTAATTTGCAGGCTTCCCTTTTGGCACAAAGTTATGCAGCAAGCTACGCCTTCCTTTTCCAAAATTCAGGCCTTCTCCATGCTTTAGGTCATATCCCATTTTCTTTATAATATGGCGCGCTGGTCGCGCGTAATGGAAGAATTGTGGAGTGTCTGAGTCTGAACTTGAATCTGCAGTTACGGATCCCCGTGGTTGGGTTCTACCAAAAATTATCGGTAACTGACCTTCTTTGGACGGAGGGATCACTAGCGTGGCCCCTTTTATAGCTTCCACGGGTATACTGGACGCACTTGGTTTATGCAAAGTCATGTGCAAAGAGCTATCCATAATGGATTCAAACAGCCCAACACTCGCAGGGTAATCGAAAGAAATATTATCATTAATTACCCATTCACCCTCATCTTCAGAAGGAGTATTACATTGGAGATTATTAAGACATGCTATAGTTGGTTCGCTGATTGAGGCAAAACCTGCACACAAAATAAAGAATATTAGATTTAAGAATGAAGATGTGCAAGTGCTCAATTCTTCCGCTATAGCAAGTGGCTATGCGGGTCGTGATCCACAAGGAGGGTTTTGCGATAGAAGCGTTTACGTTTTTGTATTGAAATCTTTATGAAAACCAAACGAGAGTTCTTCTCTGTTTTTAAGTTAAGAAAATGGAAAAGAATTATGTTAAAGTTAGAAAGAAAATGAGAGATGAAGAAGGTGGAAAAATCAGAAAACGGCGAAAGCGACTATGTACAAATGATTATTTACAAGGAAGTGAAAAGGAGTGAGGTTGGTGATTTAATTTACAGAAATGAAAGAAAAGAAAGAAGAGGAAGAAATACTTACCTAGATTGATTGATGACTTACCTGAAAACCTTTGCATGTTCTACCTTTGTTTAGGAGGCGTTCAACGCATAGATCATAAGCCCGAGCTCAGTCCCCGTTCGCATTATATCATCAAGTCTCGCACAAGCATGAAGTGATACGTCTTGAGGAGAACGTCTATCGTTGGCACTCACATAACATCGTTATACTTGTGCTTTGAAATTCACTTGTAAACTCAACAAAAACAAACGAGGTAAAGTAGAAGGAGGAAGAAGAAAGCAAAAGAAAAGTAAAGTAAAGTAGAACATAAAAACAAAGCATTTACCTTTATTACTTACTGAAACAATGGAAGAAAGGAGGAGGGTACATTGGTGTCACTCTCAACATCAGCCTCTCTCTCTTACTTACATGAATCATCATCTAACCTAAGCCTACGTACAAGTTACATGAAAAGAAAAGAAAAACCTAAACTAGAAATGGAAGAACTTGGCTAATTCCTATCTCTGCATGGTCGTCCCTTTTGCCTTTGAGTGCAGGTATTTATAGGAGAAATGGAGAGGGTAGAGGAGCATGAAGATAAGTAAATCTGGCAATTTTTGAACTCCCCTTATCTTCAAACTTGATTTGAGGTGGATATTCAGTTCTGATCTACAGTTTGTTGGTGTGTTGATTACTGAATATCACTTATCAAATAACAAAATTAGAAATAATGATCAACATAAGAGTTGTAGCTCTTTAAGTCTTCTTTCTGGATCATCTTGAATCATCAGAGTTGAGATTCTATAGCAAAAGTTATGATTCGAATACTAAAATGTATCCAGTCAGAATCTGAATCAAACTTGCTTCATCTCATCCGTTGATCTTTGCTTCAACCGATCACTTCTGAGAGGATTCTTCTCAACCGGTTTTCAACCTCTTGATTTTGCCCTGATTTACTGAGTGTGAATTAATTCTGATTTAATTCAGAATTTTGGTGGGCTTTGGGCTCATTTCTCTTCATCTCCTTAAAGAATGGGTCTGCAAATAAATTAAACAATTAATTAGGACAATGTAAAGTTTTGTTATAAAATAAGTATGGAAATATGATACTAAATATGCAACATTAGCGACCAATCACACCCCCATACCTATCTTTTATTCGTCCTCGAGCAAAACAACTAAACTATACTAAGGATTATTAGACCACTTTCACAGGTCGCGCGATTGCACTGAGCATGTGCAACAAGCCGTTAAACCTCTAGGTTTCCCTAGAGGACGAGTTTTGTCTCGTGAGGGTTTTCAGCGGATTACACCCATAAAATCCATAAAGAAAGAGAAACAAAGAGTTAGTATTTTCGAAAAGCATTTTGAAAGAGAAAAATATTTGAAATATAATTGTAAGATCTAAGCAATATATAAGTTATAGGAAAACTGAATTTTTCATTCCTAAACTTAGTCTCTATTCAAAAATTTGTTATCAAGTTGAGTAAGGAGTCAAACTGTACTTCTCATCTAGTCTATTACTTTACCCTAAGTCATATGCACTTGTGACTGTGAAAATTTTGACTAAGGGTTCATTAACTCTAACTCTTATGCCTTATATATATATATATATATATATATATATATATATATATATATATATATATATATATATTTGGTGGTGTTATTCCTTAGTTTAGGCTTTCTAATCTGCCCATGTAACGAGCCTTTAATCGATGACTCCCAAACCAAACGGTTTTAGGGCACCGGGTGAGAAGACACCCCTCGGACTTAAGGACTCGAACAAATAAGGCCACAAAACTAAGGATTTTATGATATGAACCTCTTTTAGGCGTGAATACTTATACTTTATTAGGCACAAATATCCAGCTTAATCAGAGGATTTTTATATTTTTTTTCAAACTTATCTAATTATCTTTTGCATAAATACTAAGGCTTGCTTAGGCCAAAGCACCTAGCTAATCAATAATTAGATTTGTTTATCTTTTTTTTTATAAGGCATAAGAATCTTTGTTTTTGAATCATAAGTGTGAAAGTGTATGAAGTGTGCATATTTCATCAAGGTAAAGATCAAGACTAAATTACTTTGACAAATTATCTTCCTAACCCTAAAAATCAAACAAATAATCTTATTTTGACCAAGTATAAGAAATCCTAATTCGGATTTTCCTATTCCTTAAAATTAACTTAATTTCTTACAAAAATATGTCAAAGTATTGTTTCTATTTTCAAAAAGTTTTTAAAAGTAAAGAAAATGTTATTTATTTATTTTTTTAATAAAAAGAAAAAACCTAAGTTATGTTAGACCCTCCCCCCACACCGATCTCATGCATTGTCCTCAATGTATGAATTAATGCATAGATGCATGAAAAAGAAGAAAGGGAAGGAAAAGGTTACCTTAAGGTGGTGGTTCCGGTGGTGGTCTGATTGGTCCACGAAACGCGGCCCAATCGACTTTTCGTGGGATTCGGAGGAACCCACCAGCAATTTCTTTAATATAACCCATTAAAAAGATGTGTCCATAAAGGCTTTTTATTAAGTATTTGACCCCATCTAATTTCCAAATTTCATAACTGATTTCAGAGTCAAATTTGTCAACCACCTCATCCCAGAATAGAATGTGAAAAGATAGAATGATTGTGTCACGCCCCGCTTCCCAAAATACGCTGGAGCGGAGACGCGACACGAGTCGGCGACGCATATATGCAAGGAAAATCCCTCACGTATACGCGCTAAGCCTTAAGTAACCTGAAACAAGCTATAATCTAACTGTAATGAATACTGCAATGCCACATATAAACAACCACACATGATATCATATGAATGAAGACTGGAATAACAACTGAATCTGATATAACGAGCAACAGGAAATAATACGAAGACTGGAAAGATAAATGTACCAGAATAGAATAGGAAGAAGCTCCAGCTATTCGCAGAAGCCTACAGCCTCAACGAACACCTGCAAACCGTCCAATATCTAGACGTGCAAATCCAGGGTCGTCAGAACGCGACCATGGTGAGTGTGTGTGTAAAAGGGAACGGCTCATGCATAAGAACAATGTGCATAAATAACAATAAGAGCAACTACAAATATAATATAACTGAATAACAGATAAACAACTGCAGATATAAGATAAGTAAATATCATGACATGATAAACATCTGAACTGAAGCATATCTGATATCAATATCAACAAAGATATAAGACAACTATCTCATCTGTAAACTAACAACTGATATAAAAGATCAACTATCACATCTGTGAACAAGCAACTGATATCAAAGTCAACTAACACAAATGTAGACTAATAGCTGATGTCTGAAAGTGTAACCTATATGTCACTAGTCTTGTTGGTTATTATTAATCTAACTAATGTAGTACTTAGCTATGTCCCATACCACAGCTGTTTTCCCACATATCAAACAATGTTATCGTTATTGTAATTGCCTGCCAATGTAGTGCATGTGTTTTGGAAGAGTACCGTGCATGCCCGGTACCACGGTCTAACACCCCTGGAGCTGAACCAGGACAAGCCGCTAGGCTCTAACAACTGAAGACCACAGCCCCACACGAAAAGACAACTAGTGTGGCGCCGTAATCCGGGCATAGCCCTGACAACTAACACCCCTGGCACTGGATCAGGACAAGCCGCTAGGCTCTGACAACTAAATGGGTAGCCAGTACTACCCTGGTTCCCCATGGTTGGAACCCACAACTCGGTACCATAAGAATCCTTCCAAAATACACGACATGCATCATTAGGCAATTACCCCTTGTTCCCCGGGTTATGATGTCTTTTATTAATAAGCAATCAATGAGTTATTTAATATGTAATAGTAACTGATATCTCCAACAACTGCTGATGTCAACACTAGCTGATAATCTGACAACTGACAACTATGATATCTGACAACTGTGATATCTGACAACTGTGATATCCGACAACTGAGTAGCTGACAACTAATATCTGACATCTGAAATAGAATACTGGAGATATAGCCACTAACACAATAGTGCCACTAACGACTAGTAACTGGTATCTACCAACTTATAGAAACACTGAAATACATGATCACTGATCACTAACACAAATGTATCACTGACAACTAGTGTCACTAATAACTGGCAAGCTGATAACTGGTACAGATCTCTGCCAACTCATATAACTCTGAAGTACATATCTTATGATCACCAACAAACAGTCTCGCCAACTGATAAACTGATAACTGCTATAAACTCTGGATACATCATATAATCAACAACAAGTAATCTCACTAATAAGCGATAAACTGGTAACTGGTAAATTCGAAGTACAGCATCACTGATATCAAATAGATCACTATCACCGTAACTCATCTCTACGAATCAAAGTAATCAATAATCATATCAATATCTGAATAAGTCATCACCAATAAAAGAATATTAAATCTGGAAAGTCCTCTACATGAAATATATCAAGCTCATCTTAATGCATATCAGGTTTAACCATAAAGAATGTAAATCCAATATCATCTAGAACACAAGTTCAGTCCAACTCCGAATAAGTTCATGTACCAATCCAATCGTCATAAACTTTTAGTAAGGTAAGTTCACATCTAATATGTCCTCGATCAACTGCCATGTAGAATAGCAACTTCTAATACTAAACATCAACGACATATCATCTATTAGTTCTCATATACTCAACTATAGATCCAAGTCATTACAACCAACTCATAATGCCGATAGTTCCATATTCATCTAGTTTCAATACACATCTAATAATCTGATACAACAATTGTCATTCCAACATATAACAATATCCAGTACTAATCCTCTCACTCTAACATACAACTCTGATTCATAAGTATTCACAATTCCTTCTCCTATTAAGATCAGTCATGATATCCCAACACTCGGCATCACAACATATTCATGCCTCTAAGTTCTATCATGATAAGTCAAGTCATTCCATCCAATATCTATCCCTCGATATCATATACATCTATCAATAACCAATACGTAATCCAACATAAGATCAATCTAGTATACAATCCAAGTTCCTTTACAGTTAGTCCCAGTCCGAAACAGTAATCATCTATTCATGAAATAATATAACTCTAATATCTCAATATCCGAATAAAAGATCCATATTTATATATGATGCTCTACTATATACTTAGTCTAGCCAATCAATAGATCAAGTCAGGTCACAGTCTAAAGGTATATCAGAACTAGGCCTAAGCCAACAGAGACAAACTACCAACACATGAAATACCGCTAATACAAGCAAATGTCAACTACTTGAATAAAGTGGACAATCATATATGTCTCATGAACTGGTACAAGTAATCAAACTAGTAAAGTATAACGAAAAGTCACATAAAATGATAAAGGCAACATGTAAAGCATATCAATAACGATAAATACACAAGAACGAACACTCACATGAAATGACGCGGTTTCGGAACCGAATCGCCATCTGGTCTTCACTGCACGAACCAGTACTGGTCTACGAAACATCCCATGGATCGGTCTTCGAATCTCCTGTGTGTCGGGTCCACAACGGCACGAATCCGAATCGTGTCCGGGTCTTCTGCAACTGGTCCGGATCTCACCAAACAAACCCGAAATACTGTAGCATGCAACCAAACATAACAATAAATATAAATGTATACTAAACACTCTCCCGAGTAACCCGACACATACGTGTACACCCACGTACACATACGTATACACGTATAAACATATACTTACATACATGCACACCTAAATAAATACCAACACATATTATTATAAGTACATACACTTAATTAAATGACATACCCATCTACACAAATAAATAGAAACCCATGCATATAAATCATGCATACATATACATGCATATACATAAACACATGCATACATATCTAAATTAATAAATACCTACTACTAACTATAAATACCTATTCATTAATTAATATGCATGCACAAATAAGTATCTATAACACCCATACAGGCACATAATGTAGACACACATGATAACCCACACTAATTTATTAACATGTAATTCATTAAAATAATATAAAAATACCTTTAATAAAACTCACTCATGCATGCATGCAAAAACCCAAGGCACTCACGCGCACACACACAATCTCACACATTTATATAACTTTTCAATTATTACACAAATACCATCACACAATAAAATGTAAAGCTAACCTCGAGCCGATTTGCGGCGCACCGACGGAGGCTCCGACGGAGGCGTCCGGGGTCGCGGATGGTGTCATTGGATAGAGCAACTCGCCGTGAAGGGCGTGGGGTGCGTTCGCGCTCGCCGACGTCGATCAACGACATCCCGCGGAGAGTCCGAAAATAGTTCGGATTTTACCGTACACAACCAAGCACTACACTCACAAATAAGTTTCTCCTCACATACAAATAATTATTATAACCAATGAAAAAAAAAGGAACACACAACCACTCACGCACACAGGCTCTCCCCTGGGATGTGCGGCAACCAATCAATCGGCTGGACTTCGTGCTGCTCTGGTGTGCCTGGGCGCGACCAATGGCATGCCACGGGGAGGAGGACTGCTCCGGTGGTTGGAGGAGGTTGCAGATGCTGCTGGGTCTCGCCGGAGGTGTGCAATGGAGGGGGCTTGCTGTGCGCGGCCATAGCGAGGAGGAGGCCTGGGGCTGTCGCTGGCGCAACTGGTGGGCTCGGATCTGCAGGGCCGCACAAATCCGAAATGCTTCCTTTCACCTTGAAATCTGAATCAATGAGGATGAATCCATTTCCATCTGCATTCCCATCTTTATCTCCAAGGCAAGACAACAAAATGACACCAGATGCAAGGCAATGAGAAGTGTGAGGATATACCATCCTATCTTCTGCAAAATATCAGCAGGATGGAGCCTTTGGATTTGTTGCAGTATCAACAACTAATATACGGCCTGGGCTTGCTGCTGTGCTGGCGTGGCTGCAGTAGAGTGGCACAAGGAGGGAGGTGGGGGCTTGGCCTGTTCTGGGTTGCAGGCGAGCGCCACGACGGAGGAGGTGGGGTCATGCATCGGTGGAGATGTGAGGGTGTCGGCGGCTGAAGGGAAAAGAAAAACAGATGAAAGGATTATGTTTTTATCATTAGGGTTAGGTTTAAGGGTTAGGATTATAGATTATATATGGTGGGTTTTGGGTTTGATTAGGAATGGGTTTGGGTATAGATAGATAACGGGTATTGGAAACGGGTTTGGATACGGGTAATGAGTTATGGAATCCAAACGAGTAGGATCAAGGAAAGAAGAATACTACAACAATAATAAATAAATACAAACTATAATAATATTAACAATTAATAATGACACTAAAAATAATTAACCATGACATAAATAATCATAAGGTTAGCAATCACAATATTAATTAATCAAGATAAATAATAATATTAATAAACAATAACAACAATAATAATAGAAATAATAATTAGCATTCACTACTACCACCAATACTTATACTCATAATTAGATAAAATAATAATAACACTAATAATAATAATAAATGATAACCTTAAATAAATAATGGTAGTCATAATTAAATAACAATTAATAATAATGATGATAATTATAAAAATAACAGTAACAAGTAACTAAAAATGTTTATAGGAAATAATGGCAATAAATACATAGAGCCAAATTATCATTTACTATCTCAAAAAATAAATTGCATATCCAATAATAATATTAACAGGAAAAATAATAAATTAACTTGATTAAATAAAAATAATCTGCAAATCAAAATAAATACTTGAAAAAAATAAAAATACAGTATTTCTAGCTAGGGATATTACAGATTGACTTGGACTCACGAAGTACGGGAACTAATACTGACTCAGGAAAGTGACTTAAGTCATGTAAAGGTTCAAGAGTCGAAATAAGTTCAGGAATTGGGTCCATGTCAAGAAAATGAAACTCAAGTCCACTTTTATTTTCCAACAATGGAATGTGACTTAATGTTGGTGATTCAAGTTCAAGAATGATAGGTGGGGGAATCAAAACTGACTCTAAAATGTTACTCAAGTCTGGTAATAAAACAGGAGTCAATATTGATTCAGAAAATTGAACTGAATCACAGATTTGAGAATCTAAGTCACATATCTCATTGAGTTCAATATCAAAAAAATGAGAACTTGCCAATTTATCAATGGGATGTTCAAGATTATAAAATTGGTCAAGTTCAATATGATCCTCAAAGATGGGTGATTCAATTTCATGATGAATTGGCACAGGATCCAATGTTGACTCGGAAAAAAGATTGAAAATAGGTGAAGATACCGGAGTCATTATTGAATCAGGAAGTAAAATTGAATCACAAAGTTGAGGTTCATGATCATATTCATTTTCAAGTTCGATTTCAGGAAAAGGATAACTTTCCAGACTGTCAAAATTTGGAGTTGGGGCAAGTTTAAATGATTGTTCTGAAATGGAATCTTGATTTCCAAAACAACCTGACTCTTCGGCTCTAACAGAATGGTTAGTGACATCAGAACTGGTCTAACGGTGAGAACGTAGAGATTCGACCATCATATCTATGTCACGATTACGAGTGTTTTGAGCCTGAGTCATGGCTTCAAGCATCTTTTCATAGTTGATAGGTTCATTGTTTTGATGAAAAGATGAATTATTGTCTTGGAATTGGTGGTGAAATTGTGAGTCCATCAGATTTTGGGATTTGTGTTTGGACTCACGCATACTCATTTCCAAAATTGATAGTTTTCTATTTTGGACTGGTGGAACTGAGTATGAATCTTGGAAATATTGGGGACTAGGTGGAGAATGAGGACAAGTTGGTTGAAAATTGGACTCGGGATATGTGAATCCCCACTGACTCTGTGAAGAGTTGAAATCGTTATGGAAATTATAGTCATACGATGGGGGACATGGGTTATATTGATTCAGATAAGACCAATCCAGCACACTAGGTTGATTAAAGTTATGATATGCCGGGTTGGTAATATCCGAAAAAGAGTTTGATGTGTAATATGAATTATTATTGAAGTTGGAAAAATTGTTATTATAGGCCATATCACACAATGGAATACAAACAAAAAGAAAGAAAAACAAACAAATAAACAAACAAAAAAAAAGAAAAAATTCTAACCTAGGTTAGGGTAGACCTATGACCTAGACGACTCCTAACTGGTTAGACCGTCCACGGGAGGTTTAATGCGGACTTTGACCACAAGCTAATCAGCCAGGTCAAGGCAAGGTTGGTGGGAAGTTTTCCGTCAAAGACGTACCTTAATTAAATAACCACTAACCTTCGGGCTTTCGGCCCTTAATCCCTTTCATAGACACTGATTTTGCAAGAGTCAAATTCTAACACATTTCCCCCTTAGGATAATCTCCTAATTGAGTCCGAGATGTCCCTAGGGCCAAAGTCTACTCATTTTTAGTTAGGCTTGGGTTAGTGAGTGCTTGGAATCTGATTTTTGGGCTAAGGAAGGGTGATTAAATCCCCACCTTATCTTGTTAATGGGTGGTGCCCTTAAAATCAAGTTGTGCAAGTGTACAAGATAAATAAGATTCACTCAAAGCGATATAAATCAACCAAGAAGTGAGTCCTATGCTAAATGCAATGCATACGTACCTTGCTCCAGCACTCTTCAACAGTAAAAATAAATGAATTGAAAAGACACGTGCCTAAAATGCAAACGTCTAATCAATTTTTTATCTTTTCAACAAATATTTTACTGTTGATTATTAGCAGGCTTATGTGATGGCATATAAGAAAATGTAAAGTTGCAGAAAACTAGAATTTGCAAAGCAAGCAGCCCTGCAAAAAGACAATTAGTAGTCAACTCCTTTTTGCCACGGATCCGCGGCTAAGGCCGCGAAAACGCGGCAAAGCAGAGGACACTTGGT
The DNA here is from genome assembly GCA_038442645.1 of Agave tequilana. Lineage (NCBI taxonomy): Eukaryota > Viridiplantae > Streptophyta > Magnoliopsida > Asparagales > Asparagaceae > Agave > Agave tequilana. The sequence goes on along the minus strand of JAVJIF010000855.1, from coordinate 65,391 downwards.
CTCTGCTTTCTAGAGCAGAGGCCCAAGGCCACTTATATGTTACTGCAACCTTAATTTCCTGCTTTGCTTGCCCTAAACCTGCAACAGAGAAAAAAATTCGTTTAGTTCTAAAAATTTTTCAAAAAATCAGATTTCAAATAAAAACGTTACCCTCCCCAGCAACGGCGCCAAAATTTGATTGAGGCAAAACCTGCACACAAAATACAGAATATTAGATTTAAGAATGAAGATGTGCAAGTGCTCAATTCTTCCGCTATAGCAAGTGGCTATGCGGGTCGTGATCCACAAGGAGGGTTTTGCGATAGAAGCGTTTACGTTTTTGTATTGAAATATTTATGAAAACCAAACGAGAGTTCTTCTCTGTTTTTAAGTTAAGAAAATGGAAAAGAATTATGTTAAAGTTAGAAAGAAAATGAGAGATGAAGAAGGTGGAAAAATTAGAAAACGGCGAAAGCGACTATGTACAAATGATTATTTACAAGGAAGTGAAAAGGAGTGAAGTTGGTGATTTAATTTACAGAAATGAAAGAAAAGAAAGAAGAGGAAGAAATACTTACCTAGATTGATTGATGACTTACCTGAAAACCTTTGCATGTTCTACCTTTATTTAGGAGGTGTTCAACGCATAGATCATAAGCCCGAGCTCAGTCCCCGTTCGCATTATATCATCAAGTCTCGCACAAGCATGAAGTGATACGTCTTGAGGAGGAGAACGTCTTCATGAACTATCGTTGGCACTCACATAACATCGTTATACTTGTGCTTTGAAATTCACTTGTAAACTCAACAAAAACAAACGAGGTAAAGTAGAAGGAGGAAGAAGAAAGCAAAAGAAAAGTAAAGTAAAGCAGAACATAAAAACAAAGCATTTACCTTTATTACTTACTGAAACAATGGAAGAAAGGAGGAGGGTACATCGGTGTCACTCTCAACATCAGCCTCTCTCTCTTACTTACATGAATCATCATCTAACCTAAGCCTACGTACAAGTTACATGAAAAGAAAAGAAAAACCTAAACTAGGAATGGAAGAACTTGGCTAATTCCTATCTCTGCATGGTCGTCCCTTTTGCCTTTGAGTGCAGGTATTTATAGGAGAAATAGAGAGGGTAGAGGAGTATGAAGATAAGTAAATCTGGCAATTTTTGAACTCCCCTTATCTTCAAACTTGATTTGACGTGGATATTCAGTTCTGATCTGCAGTTTGTTGGTGTGTTAATTGCTGAATATCACTTATCAAATAATAGAATTAGAAATAATGATCAACATAAGCGTTGTAGCTCTTTAAGTCTTCTTTCTGGATCATCTTGAATCATCAGAGTTGAGATTCTATAGCAAAAGTTATGATTCAAATACTAAAATGTATCCAGTCAGAATCTGAATCAAACTTGCTTCATCTCATCCGTTGATCTTTGCTTCAACCGATCAATTCTGAGAGGATTCTTCCCAACCGATTTTCAACCTCTTGATTTTGCCCTGATTTACTGAGTGTGAATTAATTCTGATTTAATTCAGAATTTTGGTGGGCTTTGGGCTCATTTCTCTTCATCTCCTTAAAGAATGGGCCTGCAAATAAATTAAACAATTAATTAGGATAATGCAAAGTTTTATTCTAAAATAAGTATGGAAATATGATACTAAATATGCAACATTAGCGACCAATCATTCGCCAATCAAAATAGCAGGCATGCCTGCTTCGGATTCTGAATCCGCTTCATTGCCACTTTCATCATCATCTGGCAATGGTTCTTTGGGTGTTTCACCGACCTCTTGATACAGGAGGGCGTCAGTGAAGTAATTTTTCACCCCTTTGAAGGGTTGCTTTTCAGCAAAGACAGGTCGTATTGTCGCGTCATCTTCAACATATTTGAAGCATTGGTGCAGAGTGTAGGGAACGATCCAGTTGGCGTGGATCCATGGTCATCCTAGCAGCAGGTTATATGATGTGTCAGCCTCAATGACATAGCATGTCACTTCTGACTCCAGGCTCCCGATTCTGCAACGGAGTCGAATTTTCTCAAGTGGATGACTATTCCCGGCATTGAAACCGTATATTGTAGTGGTGGTTGCGGACAACCTATATAGTGGTATGCCGAGGAAGTAAAGAAGCCTTTTGGGGATGATGCTGAGTGCAGACCCCTGATCGACCTGTACTCTTTAAATGCATGTTGAACCGATATATCCGGTATAGTACAGAGGTCGATCGTACTTGTTATCTTTGAGAAGCATATCTTTCGCTGTGAAGGTAATAGCGGGAACCTTTGATTGTATATGATGACATTCTGGGCAAGAAGACTGAGCGTCATTGTTAGGGACCTCTGGCATGCACGTCAGGAATGATTCTGAATTAGCCAGCGCATCTCTAAGTGCTTCTCTCGTCTCTTTTGAGAGACGAAGGAGCTCGTGTATGGTAATACGAGCTGGGATATTAGCCAGCTGAGCCAATATGTCAAAACAAAAGGGCATGTCAAGCCCTGGGCCTGAAGGTTTCTTCAGGGCATGGTTGAACCAGACTTCCTTAGGCTTCTCCTTTCCCTTGATTGGAACTGGAGTGGATGCTGGTATTGGTACTGACGTTGTTTGCTATTGTATCTCGTCAGTAGACTTCTCATACTGCCTTAAGTATGATTTTCCAGATCAGGTGCCCGTTGGCTGAGGTACGTCAGCCTGCGTTGTGCAAGCATGCTTTTCTCCTTCTGAATCACTGAGGGAAGCTGACGTAAGATTGTCGTCATCTGGCAAGATGGAGATGACATTACAAGGTTTGCCCTTTAACTTGGGCTTCTTTGAATCCCATTATATGTCTTGGACGAGGTCTGGGTGTATCCACATGACTTCCCCTGTTTTCAATGTTAAGGGAACAAGACCCTTCTTATCTTAAGCTTTAGCTGGAGGATGCTTGACTTCCAACCTTGGCGTGGGGGCTGGATAGGTCCCGTCAGGAACTGTGACCTTTGGGGTTTTGCTGAACTCGAGGGTCACCATATTAGCAGTGACTTTCTTCTGTTCTGACTTTAATGTCAGGACTCCGGCGTCGACCAAAGTTTAAATTCTATCTTTGAGGACATAGCACTTGTCAGTAGGATGATGAATCATCCTGTGATAGAGATAGTATTTGGGGTCGTTTGTGAGTCCTATCTCATTGGGACGCCGAGCATCTGGTAGCTTCATTTTATTCCCTTTGTGGAGCAGATGGAATATCGTGACCACCTGATCGTCTCTGAAGGAGTACTATTTTAGAGGGAACTTAGACTCCTGATTATTGAAGCCGCTCTTCTTGGCCTTCGACTGCACGTCCCTGGATAATTCTACGGACATAGTCTCTTTCCCTTTGGCTTGAGAAGACTGCGCCATATCGTTACGTCCTTTATTGTTCATACCCCATTTGCCTTTAGGGGTAGATGGTTCGAACTTTTTAGCTGACTTTTCAGCTATCTCAGCTTGTTCGACCAATTCCTTCCAGGTGTGGGCTTTGACAGCCCCCATGCGAACTTCTACTTGGTCCAAGAAGTTGTGCCTGCACGTCTGTAAGAGCATGGGTAATGGCATTCCTGCTGGGCACATCAAAGACAGATTTCTGAACCGCTCAATGTAGTCATGGACATATTCTCCCTTCTTCTGCACGGTGGAGAGGAGCTTGTCCATGGTTACCTCGGTATCGTCCTCATAGAAACGAGAGAGGAATCGGGTTTCCAGGTCGATCCAGGAATTGACAGAGCCCGGAGGGAGACTTCAGAACCAGTCAAATGCCACCCCTTTAAGGTGCCAATGAACAGCCTAGCCATGATGGCGTCGTTGCCTATAACATTACCAGTCTGAGACCGAAAATAGTAGATGTGCTGATTTGGTGAACTTTTACCGTCATACGTATGCAACGTTGGTGGTTTAAACTTCGGCGGGTATGGCACTGAATCCCACTCCAATGGGTAAGGACGGACTGCCCCTACTTTCTTTAATTCATCCCTCTGAGGTAGGGATGCAATTTGAGCTTGGAGGCCCTTAAGGACTTCAGCGTCTAAAGAAGAACCCTCCTTGGATTTCTCTGTCTTTGGCTGACATTGCTAAAATGTTCCTCTTCATCATGATTGCTCCCGGCATCATTGTCATTCCGATTGCTGAGGAGTTGAGCAAGCATCTGTTGAATGTTGTCCAGAGCTTCTTGCTGGGTCTTGGAAGTTTGCTCCTGAGCTTCCAACCGCTGACGGAGGTCGTCATTAATATTATCAGCCATGTTGACTGATGCTCTGTCTGTTCGTACTGAGCTGACTGTCACCGAAGAGGCGTACCCGTTATCTTCATCCTCTTCATCAGATGATTGGAGTGACTTTCTCCTTGGTTCCGGCGAAGCTAGTGCCCCTGAGGAAGAAGACTGTTCATAACTGTAGGGTATCACTACCCTAGATCTGGTGTTTTGGGAAACACCTTCTTCATGCACCAAGACTTCGCCTAAGCCTGGGCTGTAATTTGGATCTGGGGAGTTGTAGGGAGATTAGGAAAAGATAGTGTGTTGAGTTGCACAAATATTCAATAAAAGAGAGAAGGTTTAGAAACAACCTTAGGTGCTTTGATCACTCCACAATGTATTCAATATGTTTAATGTACCCTTTCCAAATCTCCGTAGTAGCACAGGGCTATACGAGTCGATTCTCAGGGAGAGCTTGCGATGGAAGCGTTACGGTTCGAAGTGAAGATAGAAAACGAAGATTCTTCTTTGCTTTAAAAGAATGCAAAAGAATTGGAAAAAGAAGTAAAAGAATTGGTGGATTTGTGCATGATGGAAATAAAATGAAAAGAAATTGAAAATAAGATTTGGTTTGAAAAGAAACTAAGAGAATGAAAACTTGTAGAAAACTTTAAGATGGAGAAAACCATGACTAGCTAACCTTACTAATTTGCTAAACTTACTAAACTCTGTGATGGTGATGCGTGCCTCATGTTGATTCATCGGCAAAGATTTGTCTTGCGTGTTTGTCTAGTTACTTTCCCACTTGATTGACGGGTGATCTTCTTGGACTTGTCTTGTAGCCTCATAGATGTCATCGGCTCTCAAGATAGAATTTCAATGGTGGACATCAAGGAGCGACACTCAAGGGATGCTAAGGAAGAAGATACAACATTCATTAATGGAAGTAAAGAAGTTGTACAACAAATAGCATATGTTTGGTGATCCATCTCCATGTTCCATCAAGGCACTTGTTCTAAAGACAAGGCTCTAAATGAGGCACACATGAATCATATGGAATTACAACAAGAACTTGCCAAGCATGAAAGTAACCCATCGGGGATGAAAAAGACTCAACAACTTGCAAGATGAAAAATTAGCAATCACCCAAGAGTTAGTAGTTAGTAAGGTTAGTGGTTAGCTAGTCATGTTAGAAGAAGTTAGTTACTAGCCATTACAAGAAAAGAAAAGCAATGCATGAAATAAAAGTGCAATGAAAGTAAAGCTTGAATTAAATAAAGCAAGTAAAGTACTAGAAAATGTAATAGAAGAGAAAAGAGAATGGATTAATCCTTGCTTCACAAGTTGTCACCCCTTGGTTTACACAAGCTTTCTCTCTCTTACAATCTCTCTCTTGCAGAATTTCTAGGGAGGAAGAAGAAGACCTAGAGCACTAAAAATCCTAGAGAAAAATCCTACAAAATACAAGCTCTATCCTCTAATCTCTCCTCTGTTTTTTGCGAAGGCCCTGGTGGTCTATTTATAGGCCAGAGAAGAAGGCTTTAGAAACCCGGACAGGTGGCAGAAATCGCTGGCTCAACGGCCACGTTTCTGCCGCGGAAACGCAGCCAGAGCCGCGTTTCCGCGGCAGAATCTCGGCCGTTGCGCCAGAGATTTCTGTTGCCGATTTTGCGGAGGTTGTTATCCAGGCTGGAGCTTCTAGAAGTCTGACTGGACGCGTAGAATTCTCCAGATCCTGGGCTCAACCTTTGGGCTCTCTTTTGGGCTTGGATTAATCCTCATTTAATTCTTAATAATTAAAGGGATTTTGGGCCTCTTCTCCATTAAAATGTGGACCTGCAAAAAATAGAGAGAAAAAGATTAAAAATCACATTTTTATTGATGATATGCATGGTATGGATGTGGCAAAATATGTAAAAATGAATAACAATCACACCCCCACACTTATTCTTTTGCTCGTCCCGAGCAAAACAAGAAAAAAGAAAATCCTAACTAGTTTATTACACCATTTTCGTAGGTGACACGATTGCACTGAGCACGTGCAACAAGCCGTTAAACCTCTAGGTTACCCTAGAGGAGGAGTGTTGTCTCCTGAGGGTTTTCAGCGGATTGCACCCACAAAATCCATAAAGAAAGAAGACAAATGTTAGTATTTTGAAAATTCATTTTGAAAGAGAGACATGTTTTTCGAACTATTTTTGCAAAAATATAAGTGATCTAAGGTCATAAGTCCACCTATAATTATTCTTCCTTAAACTTAGTCTCCATACAGGATCCTGTCTTCAATTAAGGTAAGAATTCAAAATTGGATTGAATATTTTATCTTTCATAAAACCTAGATAGTATGCACATTGTGATAGTGAAGATTTCTGGGATTTCAACTCAACCATCAAGCCATTTATTTATTCTTTATATTTTTCTTTTTTTTCTTCTTCCCCTAGTTTAGGCTTTCTAGTTTACCCATGTAGCGAGCCTATAACCGATGACTCCCAAACCAGATGGTCTTAGGGCACCAGATGAGAAAACATCCCTCGGGTTTAAAGACTCAAGTAAACAAGGCCACAAAACTAAGGGGGATTATTTATTTCCTTTACCACCGTTAGGCGTGAATAATCATGCTTCTTGAGGCATAATTATCCAGCTTAATAAGTGATGTTTTATTATATATATATATATATATTTTTTTTTTTTCTTTTTTTTTTATGGCATTTTGGTCTTTGTTTCCATCCCAGAAATGTGTAAATGTGAAGTGCATACTATCTAAGGCAAAAAATTCAAGATAAAAATATCTCCCCAATTTTTCTTACTTAGCCTATAATTTTAAACAAGATCTATTATTTCAACTAGGTTTAAGATGTCATAATTAAGGCTTTCTTAATTTCTAAGATCATCTTAATTTTCTTAAAAATAGATCAAAACTTTGTCTCTTATTTCAAAAAGTTTTTATTTATTTTTATTTATTTTATTTATTTTACTAAAAGTAAAATCTAAAAGAAAATAAAAAATCTACAAAGAAAGGTAAAATCTAAAAGAAAATGAAAACCTAAAAAGAAAATGAAAAACCTAAAAAGAAAGATAAAAAACCTAAAAAGAAAATGAAAAATCCTAGGTTAGAATCTACCCCCCCATACCTATCTCATGCATTGTCCCCAATGTATGCAAGATAAAAAATGATGCATGAAATAGGTAAAGGTTTTTCTTTTTTTATTTACAAAAAAGTACAAGAAATTATTTACAAGGAATATATACAAGTATGTCCCTCGCCTAGGTTTTTCTTTGGTCGTTTTCCTCTGGCCTGTTTCCCATCGTTCCAGTGCTCTGTTTTCGCGGGCTCAGTTGGGAAACGTGTTGAATTATTATCTTAGCTCTAGGTGTTTCCAGATTCAATGTTTGTTGTCATTCATCCTCATTCCACCACATTGTTCACTAAAAAATTCCTTGTCACCACTTTCACTCTGAATCACATCACTTCCAATGTTAAGGAATTTCAGCTCCTCTCCATACAATTCTTCAAAACTAAGGTCAACATCTGGAAGTGTCCAATCAGTTAACCTACCCCGAGTTGGCTCATCCAGACACATGATCTCATCAGCGAACAGGTCTTCAAAGGATATATCAATCAGAGGTTCGGATACAGTCACAGTTGGCTCATTGAAAGTGAAGATATCCAAATCGACTTTCCCCTTTTGAAAGGATACTCGGATAAGAGAATCACAAAATTGTGACTCATTTTGGATCTTCACCTTCTTCCTCACAATTGTTTCTAACGAAGCTGACCTCAAATGTTTGATCTTTTGTTTTACGAGGCTGTGTGTGGAAGACATTCAGTTCATGAGTCATGTTACCAAAGGTTAACCTCATTGATCCATTCCGGCAATTGATGATGGCATTTGCTGTAGCCAGGAATGGTCGTCCCAAAATGACAGGAGTTTGAGCCCTTTGATTGGAATTAGACACAGGTTGTGTCTCAAGAATTACAAAATCCACAGGGTAAATGAACTCCCCAACTCTGACAAGGACATCGTGAACTTCCCCCTTGGGTCTCTTGACAGAGCGATCAGCCAATTGTATTGTCATTTGGGTAGGGCGGAGATCACCTAACCCTAATTGTTGGTACACAGAAAAAGGTAGGAGATTGATGCTGGCCCCTAAATCAAGAAGTGCCCTATTGATGGTAGTCTGTCCTATGAGGCATGAAATGGTGGGGCTCCCTGGGTCCTTGTATTTCTCCGGAATTGACCCAGTGAGCAACTCATTGATGTTAGATGCTAGGAAGACTTTTTTAGGGACTTGTGTTTTCCTCTTCTTGGTGCACATTTCCTTTAAGAATTTTGCATATGATGGTACTTGTTGGATGGCATCAAGAAGAGGGACATTGATTTGGACCTTATTAAACATTTCTCTTATTTTCTCCATATGAGCATTTGTCTTGTTATTTGTAAGCCTATTTGGAAATGGTACACTAGGCTTATAAGGTTGCTCATCTACCTTTTCTTTACCCTTGGCTTTTGAAGTGGATGGCTCTGTACTAGAAGATGGTTTGTCAGAAGTTGGTTGAATTGGGATAGGAGGTGTTGGCTTTGGTACTGGATGAGATGATTGACTAGAAACTTTATTATCGACTTGTTTTTCAGATCTCAGGGTATGAATAGCATGACAATGGCTGGGGCCCGTGTCTTCCACTTCATGCAAAGGGAAGTGATGTTTGGGATTTGGCAATGGCTGGCTTGGTAACAGTCCTTTTTGTCTCTCATTTACTGAATTAGCCAATTGCCCAATTTGGACCTGAACTTTATTCATATCCTGATGATAGTTCTTTGTAAAGGTTTCTAACATTTTCCTCAACTCTGATATTTCTGAATCATTCTGGGGTGGATGTTGATAGTATGGAGACTGGAATTATGATTGGTAGTGTGGTGGGTTCTGATATGGTTGTGACTGTGGTGGACTTTGAGATGGATGAAAATACGGTGCATTACGATTGAAACTGGATGGGTGAGACTGAGCATTATATGGATGTGGAAGTGGTGACCTATGATGCTCAGGACCAGACTGACTCCACGAAAAATTTGGATGGTTCTGCCATCCCGAATTGTATGTGTTGGAGTATGGGGGTCTGGTAAATGCTGCATTCGTGTTCTCCTGATATGATTGGGGCTGATATAAGGGACACTCCTCAAAAACATGGTTAAGATCATGACAGTAGGTGCAACCCGGTTTGATCACAGGTGATGGGTTGACCTGATTGACAACAGAATTTCCCCTTGACTCAAGCAGTTCTATCCTCTTCATTAATTGTGTGATCTTGGCTTCCGCAGCTATAGAGGATTCTATGGAGTGCATACCAGTTCTGAAAGTGGTGGGAGTGGGTTTATCAGGGCATGACTCCCACTGAATGGTTTTCTCAGCTAGGGTTTCAAAGAGATCCCACCCCTGATGCTCATCTTTCTTCAAAAATTCCCCTTGGCACATGGATTCAAGGAGTGTTTTCGTTTGGTAATCTAGACCGTCATAGATAATTTGGCACAGACGCCATTTCTCTATGCCGTGATGAGGACATAGGGCTAGAAGGTCTTTGAAACGCTCAAAATATTTCCAGAACGGTTCGTGTGATTCCTGCTTGAATTGCATGATATTCTTTCGCATGAGGGCTGTTTTGTGGATGGGATAGAATTTCTTAAGAAAGACTTTTACAAAATCCTCCCATGAAGATATGGAACTGACGGGAAGATTGTAAAGCCATTTCTTAGCTATGTCCTTAAGTGCAAATGGTATGAACCGTAACCTAACAGCATCCTCGGTCAACTGGGAAATTCTCATCATTAAACATACTTCTTCAAACTCTCAAATGAAGAGGTATGCGTCCTCAGACTCTAGACCATGAAATCGGGGAAGTGTATTAATGAATTACGGTTTCAGCTCAAAGTGATTTCCATTGGGTTCGGGGAGAAGAATGCATGATGGAAGGGAGGTGCGAATCGGATAAAATCGATCTTGAAGTGAGACGTTGTTTTCCATTGTGTCAGGTGGTTGTGTAAGTGCAAGTGTAGAAATTCTAACAAGTCTTGCAGAATTAGGATCACGGAACCACTCTTGCATATACAGTCACAAACAACGTGCACCGATCACACCAGCGAAAAAGAAAAAATGAAAATAACAAATAATAAAAGAAAAATCAATCCAAGCTATCTAGGATTCCTGGACCTAGACGACTCCTAACTGATTAGATCGTCCACGGGAGGTTTAGTGTAGACTTTGACCACAAGCTAATCAGCCAGGTCAGGGCAAGGTTGTTGGGAGGTTTTCCGTCAGAGACGTTCCTTAATTAAATAACCACCAACCTTCGGGCTTTCGGCCCTCAATCCCTTTCCTAGACACTGATTTTGCAAGAGTCAATTTCCAACACTTTTCCCCTTAGGATAATCTCCTAAGTGAGTCCGGATGTCCCTAGGGCCAACGTCTATCAAATTTTATTAAAAAGCTTGGGATTGTGAGTGCTTGGAAAATAATTTTTGGGCCAAGGAAAGGGTTATGAAATCCCCCACCTTATCTTATTTATGGGTGGTGCCCTTAAAATCGATTTGTGTGCAAGTGTACAGTATAAGCAAACAAGGTTCACTCAAAGCGATATAAATCAACCAAAGAGTGAGTCCTAGTCTAAATGCAATGCGCACGTACCTTGCTCCAGCACTCTTCAACAGTAAAGTAAATGAATTGAAAAGACACGTGCCTAGAAATGCAAATGTCTAATCAATTTTAACTTTTCAACAAATTTTTACTGTTGATTATTATTAGCAGGAGTATGGTGAAGCATACAAGAATCTAAGTACTGCAGCAGATAAATTTTTCAGAACAAGCAACCCTGCAGAAAGTTTGTCAGTAGTTCACTCAGAATTGCCGCGGATCCGCGGCTTGGGCCGAGATTTCGCGGCAAATCTAAGGCTCCTGGTCTCTGCTTTCGAGAGCAGAGGCCCAAGGCCACTTATATGTTACTGCAATGCAAAGTTTCCTGTTTCTTCACCTGTAACCTGCAACAGAGAAGAAAATGCGTTTAGTTCTTCACTTGAAATCAAAAACCGTTGCTCTCCCCGGCAACGGCGCCAAAAATTTGATTAGGAAAAGATAGTGTGTTAGAGTTGCACAAATATTCAATAAAAGAGAGAAGGTTTAGAAACAACCTTAGGTGCTTTGATCACTCCACAATGTATTCAATATGTTTAATGTACCCTTTCCAAATCTCCGTAGTAGCACAGGGCTATACGAGTCGATTCTCAGGGAGAGCTTGCGATGGAAGCGTTACGGTTCGAAGTGAAGATAGAAAACGAAGATTCTTCTTTGCTTTAAAAGAATGCAAAAGAATTGGAAAAAGAAGTAAAAGAATTGGTGGATTTGTGCATGATGGAAATAAAATGAAAAGAAATTGAAAATAAGATTTGGTTTGAAAAGAAACTAAGAGAATGAAAACTTGTAGAAAACTTTAAGATGGAGAAAACCATGACTAGCTAACCTTACTAATTTGCTAAACTTACTAAACTCTGTGATGGTGATGCGTGCCTCATGTTGATTCATCGGCAAAGATTTGTCTTGCGTGTTTGTCTAGTTACTTTCCCACTTGATTGACGGGTGATCTTCTTGGACTTGTCTTGTAGCCTCATAGATGTCATCGGCTCTCAAGATAGAATTTCAATGGTGGACATCAAGGAGCGACACTCAAGGGATGCTAAGGAAGAAGATACAACATTCATTAATGGAAGTAAAGAAGTTGTACAACAAATAGCATATGTTTGGTGATCCATCTCCATGTTCCATCAAGGCACTTGTTCTAAAGACAAGGCTCTAAATGAGGCACACATGAATCATATGGAATTACAACAAGAACTTGCCAAGCATGAAAGTAACCCATCGGGGATGAAAAAGGCTCAACAACTTGCAAGATGAAAAATTAGCAATCACCCAAGAGTTAGTAGTTAGCAAGGTTAGTGGTTATCTAGTCATGTTAGAAGAAGTTAGCTACTAGCCATTACAAGAAAAGAAAAGCAATGCATGAAATAAAAGTGCAATGAAAGTAAAGCTTGAATTAAAGAAAGCAAGTAAAGTACTAGAAAATGCAATAGAAGAGAAAAGAGAATGGATTAATCCTTACTTCACAAGTTGTCACCCCTTAGTTTACACAAGCTTTCTCTCTCTTGCAAAATTTCTAGGGAGGAAGAAGAAGACCTAGAGCACTAAAAATCCTAGAGAAAAATCCTACAAAATACAAGCTCTATCCTCTAATCTCTCCTCTGTTTTTTGCGAAGGCCCTAGTGGTCTATTTATAGGCCAGAGAAGAAGGCTCTAGAAACCCGGACAGGTGGCAGAAATCGCTGGCTCAACGGCCACATTTCTGCCGCGGAAACGCAGCCAGAGCCGCGTTTCCGCGGCAGAATCTCGGCCGTTGCGCCAGAGATTTCTGTTGCGGATTTTGCGGAGGTTGTTATCCAGGCTGGAGCTTCTAGAAGTCTGACTGGACACGTGGAATTCTCCAGATCCTGGGCTCAACCTTTGGGCTCTCTTTTGGGCTTGGATTAATCCTCATTTAATTCTTAATAATTAAAGGGATTTTGGGCCTCTTCTCTATTAAAATGTGGACCTGCAAAAAATAGAGAGAAAAAGATTAAAAATCACATTTTTATTGATGATATGCATGGTATGGATGTGGCAAAATATGTAAAAATGGATAACAATCAAGTGTCGTCGGACCTTCGTCTTTCCCTGCGCAGCTCTCGTCCTCTTCCAGTCATGTTGACGGATGCAGAGGGTAAATCTCGCGAGACGCTCCTTTTATGATATTTCAGCGAGGCTTGTATCGATAGCCGATCAAAAACTGATCGCCGGCCAGGAGAAGTAGCGAAGATTGGTGCTAACCGGCAACGGATCGAATGGACTGTCACCAATCGACATCCCACTTGTTAGCAACAGGAGGAAGAGATTTGTTTATCAGGCCAAGTAGGGCCTAAACGATCTGGTGCAAAAGCTCCTTTGGATAGCGCATAGGACAATGTCATGTTCCTTTTATCCCTGCAGAAGGGATTAGCACTGAATAGTGCTTCAGTTATAGCTTCGCCACAAAGCGCGAGCTTAGCGCCTGACGAACCGGAGAGTGGAGCACGCTGTGGTGCTTTACCCGCTATGCTGGTACGAAGGTGATTAGCCTTGGATAGTACTTTGGCTCTAGCTTTGCAGCCATGAACCCTGTGCGTACGCTGTGGTACAGTAGCTTCGCTTATGAGAACGAGGCCGGCGCAGGGCGTTGCTGCTCTTAAATTGGGCGACGGTATGATTGCCGTCGTGACTTCGCGGCTGGCAGCATTGTTGGAGCAGACAGGCATCTTGCCTTTTTCTTCGCGAGAGAGGCGCGATTTTGGCGTAGCTACGCCTGAGGCTTTGTCCAGAGCCTTCTGTTTTGGCCTCCACATCTGCTTTGACAAGGGAGACTTAGGTTCGCAAGGAACCTGACTAGCCACACGTGAGGCTGAGGGGTGTTGGCAGTATTCTGCTTTTGGTTTCTGTTCTGAAACCTTAGTCGTGGAGACCTTCCTATGCTTCCGTGCTTGAAGCATTAGACCACCCCCAGAGAGGACTTCTTCAAATCTTCCTTGATCGAACTGAACGACCAAGTTCTCAAAAGTGAAGGAATCGGACTGCGGACGTGCTTCCTTGTTGCGTCAGAGAACCGCAGTAGGTTCGCAGAGAACCTTTTCTGTCTCCACAGAGACTTTCTTTGTAGATTTAGCCAGAGAGGCTCTGGCTGCACCGACTTTTCTGAATTCAGAGTTAGGCCCGAGGGTCTGTTCGTCGCATTGCGACACTTGATTCTCGGCAGTGGAGAATTTCTTCCCCAGCGGAGTCGCTATCTTGTTTTCCATTGATTTACAAAAGGGGGAAAACTTACAATAAAGAGTTTGAGGAGCTAAATTACAAGTATTCTCAAAAAGATTACAAGTAGATCTCCTCAGAGATTCTGGAGAAGTGTGCTGATAGGAGTCTGGTCAGCGCGCGACCACTTTGTCTCTTTGACGATGCGAGCGATGAGATTCCCTTCTCGCCTGGTTCGGGGAATCAGAGAACAGAAGGTTGGTAGAACCCTCTTGCTACTTTTCAAAACTGCCCTCAATTAGGAATTCCTTCTCGCCTGGTTCCAGAGATTCCTTGAGAAGAAGGGAGGTATTAGGGTATCAGCACCCTGATTAGAGAAGTAATTCTCTAAAAGTTTCTGAATTCTTGTGCACACGATGCGTTGTGAAAAAGTCTCTGCTTGCGGAGTCCTCTCTCTCTCTTTCTTTTCGCGCCTCCTCTCTCCTTGTGCCCCTGGTGGGCTATTTATAGGGAGAGTAAGGGTATAATTATCCCTTGAAAATATGAAAACAGATTGAATCAAATCTTTTTAAATCTGGAAAGTAGCTTTACTACGAGGCTAAGATCAGCTTCTGCGAAGCTAGAAATGACAGGTCGGTTGGTCCTCCTGATCTGTTTTGATTCTTTCTATATAGTTGAAAGATTTCTCCTGATCCTCTTACTCGTTTTAGAAGAGTTAAGAGATTGTGGCAATCAACTGCCAAATTTGATCTCAGATCTGATCTTGATTGGATTAGATTTGATCTTATCTGGAGATTTGATCGGTCAAAGGTTGACCATAGCAGATCTGCAGCGGCGCTGCCCGCTTTGAGCTCATAGTGGAGCTGGAGGCTGTATCTGGCGAAGTCAGAAGAAACCCCTTCGGCGGAGCTAGGTACCGTCTGTGGCGATGCTACCGCATACCCTTCTGCGCAGCTGCGTGTGGCTTCAGGCAGAGCTGATTCTCTCTGCGGAGTTACGCTTTAGAGGCGAAGCTACAAGTTAGCTTCCTGGCGGAAATTTGAATGGCTTCAAGGCGAAGTTGGATGATCTTAGCCTCTCAGGCGAGGCTATCCCTTTGGGCTCATGTGATGCTAAGTACTAGCATCTTAGACCTGCTGAGGTCTATTTAGAGACAATCCGGGCTCACTGTCTGCTTGCTGAATCAGTGAAGTCCAAGTTGCTTCCTTGTCCCTCGGAGATGGGTGAAAACTGGTCTTCAGCTTGTCTGTCACTTGTCTTTTGTAAATGTTAACAAGTTTAGACATTGTTCGGACCAATAAGAATCTTGTCTTTTTTAAGTGTCAACAACACCTTTACATAGACCAAGTGCATCCAACACACCCATAGAATCTGTAGAAGGGGCCGTTTTGGTGATCCCTCAATCCAAAGACGGTTAATTATCAATAATATTCGGCAGAGCCCAACCACGAGGGTCCACAGTCGCAGATTCAAGTTCAGACTCAGATACCCCACAATTTTTCTATTACGCGCGATCAGCATGCCATATGATGAAGAAAATGGGGTACAACCTAAAGTATGGAGAGGGCCTGAATTTCAGAAAAGGAAGGCGTAATTTGCTGCGTAACTTTGTAATATCCCTAATTAGTAATACTGTATTTTTATTTTATTACAGTAATTATTCTGCCCTACTAATTATTTTATTAAGATTATCAATTTAAAATAATTTATTACTTCTTCTTGTAATTATTATTATATTAATTAAGCAAATTATTTTAAGATGAGAAACGGTAATTTGGCCTTATATGTATATTTAGCATTATCAGGTATTATTATTTTAATTACTAGCTAGTATTTTTATTAATACTATTATTGTTTTTATAGTTGTTTCTATTATTGTTAGTATTATTATTGTTGTTATTATTCTTATTGTTATTATTAACCATGCTAATCATGTTGTTAATAATATTATTATTATTAGCCTTGTTGTTGTTCTTATTTTTGTTATTATTATTACCATATTATTATCATTATTTTTATTATTATTACTACCTTTATTATTTCCTATTCTTTTCCATATTTCCCTTATCCATGAGCCTATGATCCCATTATCATTAGACCCATACCCTCAAACCCAATACCCGTTATCATATACCTATACCAATTATCTGCCCGAAACCCATTAACCCATGCCCTTTATCTATAAACCTATACCCATTATTTTTCCATACCCACAACCCGAAATCCGATATCACCTTATATATATAATCCTATCTCCTAATCTAATTCTAAACCCTAACTCTAATCACCATCTTAAACTCCTACCTGCGGCCGCCCCCAACTCCCAGCAACCCCATACACGCGCTTCTTCTCCACCTTCGTTTGCACAAACCCCGCAACCGGCCAACCCCGGAGCTCCACTGTCGCACCACCTCCATATTCTTTTCTTCATTTTTTTGGGATTGATCCAGTGGCCGCGTCTTGCACTAAAAGGCGATGCTGATTTTGGCCTAAAATTATTTGATTGATCTTGGACGTGGAAGGCAAGCCAATGCAAAGCCAAGCACTCGTCGATATATTTTACTTCGAACCACTTTTTGGCTCTCCGTGGATCGCCGTGGATCACCGTCGGCGAGCGCGAATGTACCCACGCCCATGACGGCGAGATGCTCTATCCAACGACTTCCTCCGCGGCCCCCGACGCCTCCGCCAGAGCCTCCGTCGGTGCGCCGTAAATCGCCCCGAGGTTAACGTATTTATTTATGTAAGGTAAACATGTAATAATGTACATGTTTTGTTTGCATGGTGTATTGTTTATTGGGGTGTACATAGGTGGGTTTTTTGCATGCATGCGTGGGCATGTAGGTGGTAATTATTTATGTGTGGGGTTTTTGCATGGTGTGTGTGAGTTTTTATTAATGTATTTATATAATTATGTAAAGGTGGGTTTATGTATATATATGTATGTATAGGTGTAGGTATGTGTATACTTGCATGTATATGTGTACGTGAGTGTACTGATTGAGTTTTTCATGCACACAAAATATAGAATTTTAGATTTAGAAATAAAGATGTGCAAGGTGCTCAATTCTATCCGCTGTTGCAATGGCTATGCGGGTCGTGATCCTCAGGGAGGGACTAGCGATGGAAGCTTGTGAAGCAAGTTATCTCTATTTTATTTATTTTGTTATTTACAATGATATTTACAATGAGAAGTGTAGTATTTACAATGAGAAGTGTGAAAGAAATTGGAAAGATGTGGAGTTGGTGATCTAAACTAAAATTACAAAGAAAGAAACTATAACACATACCTACCTCTTCTGCCCTGCTTACCTTTGATCCGTTTGCAACGACTTACCTTGTCTTTGAAGGCGTTCAAGCATGGGATATAGGATCTGTTCATCACCATAGGCCATCAAGGGAACTTCTTTGGCTAAGCAGTCTCGAAGCGATCAGATCTCATGGTTTGCAAGACATCAGAGAGAAACAATAAAACAAGAATAGAGAAACAATAAAATAAAACAAGACTAAAAGAACAAAAACAAACCTTGAGTAGATTTTATTAACAATGGAAGAAAAGTATGACTTACACCGATGTCACCTCAGTACAAGCATGAACTCCTTCCTCCATGAAAGCATCCTCTACTCTCAGTTACATAAAAAATAAAAATTACAAAAAAGAAAAACAAAAACCTAACTAGCCTAAAAGCCCTAGATTTAGCTCTGTAGTTCGCTGGACGCTCCTCTCTGTTGCTCTGCAGGGGTATTTATAGGTGCAGAAGGAGGTAGAGTCCCAGTACGATTCCTCCACGAAAACTGTTGCTTGGTCTCATCCAGATTGCCGCGAAAACGCGGCTTGGGCCGCGTTTTCGCGGCCAAGTTGTGTCGGCTGGCCACGCGCTTTCGCGCGTGGCCTCCTCTGGTCCGTCCATCTGGGTTTATCCTTCTGGAAGATGTATCCTGACTCTTTATTTTGGGATTTCAGGATAACTTGGGAAGCAAGTTACCCTAAATCCAAATCTTCCCATATCTTTTAACAACGAATTTGTTATCTTTGCACTCTCTTTCTTTGGCTTTTATCCTCATCCTGCAAGTATTTAGGGTTGAATAGAAGTCTATTCTTCCCTCTTCTTTTAGTATTTGCAACTATTGCCCTTAGTAATTGCAATTTTGATATTTGATAATTGCAACTTTTGCATTGGGCTTGAATATGAGCTTTTGGGCTTCTTTTAAGGCTTTATTCCTTTATTTTTATTACTCAAGGCCTGCACAAAATAAATAATAAAATATTAGTAAATGTGCAGAATTATAGGAATAAATATGAAAATGTGATAGTAAATGTATTGAAAAATATGCACTTTTTACTACCTATCACACCCCCACACTTATCTTTTTGCTCGTCCTCGAGTAAAAATAAAAAGAAAAGAAAAATTAAACTAGCTAACTCACTTTCGTAGGAATCACGGTTGCACTTAACACGTGCAACAAGCCGTTAAACCCCTAGGTTACCCTAGAGGACGAGTGTTGTCTCGTGAGGGTTTTCAGCGGATTACACCCACAAAATCCATAAAAAGGAAAATATTTGAAATACGTTTGAAGAGACTAAGTAGTCTATAAGTTTTAGGATTATCATTTTTATTCATTCTTTAAACTTAGTCTTTATAAAGTGAATTGTTATTCATTTTAGGTAAGGATTAAAATTGAATTTTTGTATAGTCTTTCTCGTTACCAAAAGTCATATGCACCCTTGTGAATCTAGGAATTCTTTAACTTGGACTCTCATGCATCTTTATCATTATTATGATTATATTATTATTATTATTTTAATTTGTATAACTCATCTAATTTTTTTTCGTGTAAGTATCAAGGCTTCTTGAGGCCCTCATACCTAACTAATTGATTATTAGATGTGTTACTACATATATAATATTTTTTAGTCTTCTTATGCTTTCTAATCCACCCATGTAGCGAACTTAAAGTCGGTGGCTCCCAAACCGGTCGGCTTTAGGGCACCAGGTGAGAAAACACCCCGCGGACTCAAATTCGAGTGAACTAGGCCACAAAACTAAGGACTTTATTTTATTTAGAACTCACCTTTAGGCGTGAGTACTTATGCTTCTTTAGGCACATGTATCCAGCTTAATTGGTGATATTATATATATATATTTGTTTTTATGAGGCACAAGGGTCTTTGTCTTAGAATCCTAAATATGCATTAGGTATGCATATTTCATTAAGGTAAAAATCAAGACTAATTACTTATTCAATTTCTCCTCCTATACCTAAAAATTAAACAATTTATTTATTTTGACCAAGTTTTTAGAAATCCTAATCATGATTTTCCTAATTCTTAAAACTAACTTAGATTTCTTTCAAAAGATAAGTCAAAATATTGTCCTTTTTATAAGTTTTTTTTTAATTAGCAAATTTTTGTTAGTTTCTACTTATGTTAGTATGTTAGTAAAACCTCCCCCACACTTATCTCATGCATTGTCCTCAATGTATGAATGTATGCATATATGCATGAAAAAGAAGAAGGGAAGGCAGAAGTTACCTCAAGGTGGTGGTTCCGGTGGTGGTCTAATTGGGCCAAGTGTTGCTACCCAATCAAGATAATGTGGTATTCGGAGGAACCCACCAGAAATTTCTCTTGTATAACCCACTAAAATGTATGTATTATCATTTTTTAATAATTCCACCCCATCAAATTTTCAAATTTCATAATTATTTTCAGAGTCAATTGTGTCAACCGCCTTGTCCAAAAATGGAGTGTGAAAAGATGGAATAATTGACTTGGACGTCATAAGTACGGGAACGAATACCGACTCAGGAAAGAAACTTAAATCAAGTAAGGGTTCAAGAGTCGGGCTAGGTTCAGGAAGTGGGTCCAAATCAATAAGTTGAAGCTCAAGTCCACAATAATCTTCCCACAATGGAATGTGACTCAATATTGGTGATTCAAGTTCATGAATGATAGGTGTGGGAATCAAAACTGACTCTAAAATATTACCTAAGTCGGGTAACAAAACAGGAGTCAATAATGATTCGGGAATTTGAACTTGATCATAGATTTGAGAATCTAGGTCACATATCTCATTGAGTTCAATATCATAAAAATGAGAACTTGCCAATTTATCCATGGGACTTTCAAAATTATAAAATTGGTCAAGTTCAATATGATCATAAAAAATGGGTGATTCAATTTCATGATGATTTGGCACAGGATCCAATGTTGACTCGGGAAAAGTAGAATCAGGTGAAGACACCGAAGTCATTATTGAATCAGGAAGTAGCATTGAATCACAAAGTGGAAGATCATGATCATATTCATGCTCAAGTTCTATTTCAGGAAAGGAATAACTTGCCAAACTATCAAAAATTGGAGTTTCGGCAAGTTCAAATGATGGTACTGAAGTAGAATCTTGTTGTCCAAAACAACGTGGCTTGTCAGCTCTAACAGAGTGATTAGCGATATCAGAGTTGGCCGAACGGTGAGAACGTAAAGATTGAACCATCATATCTATTTCATGATCACGAGCTAATCTAGCCTGAGTCATGGCTTCAAGCATCTTTTCATAGTCAATTGGTGCATCATTTTGTGATTGGACTTGAAAAGAGGAAGTGGTGTTGGGACAATCGTGATGAAGTTGTGAGTCAGTCATATTCTGTGATTGTTGCTTGGACTCACGCATCATCATGTCTAAGATTGATGGTAATTGTTGCTTGGACTCATGCATACTCATCATTTCCAAGATAGATGGTTTTCTATTCTGAATGGGTGGATCTGAGTATGAATCTTGGGAATATTGTGGACAAGGTGGATACGGAGGACAAGTTGGTTGAAAATTGGACTCGGGGGAAGCGAAACCCCATGAACTCTGTGAAGAGTCGAAAGTGGTATGGAAATTATGGTCATAAGATGGGGGCATGGGTTATATTCATTCGAATAAGACCATTCCGGCACACTAGGTTGGTCAAAGTTATGATATGCCGGGTTGGTAATATCCGAAAAAGAGTTTAGTGTGTAATATGGATTAAAATTGGAAAAATTATTGTTATATGTGTAATACCCCGTTCCCGGAATACGTACTTAGTTGCGTATTCAGTTTTTCGATCGTATTTTTCGATTTACTCCTTGTATTCGACCAATTTCAGTTTCAAATATTATTTTTCAATATATTAGATTTTCTATGATTTTCTGAATTTTTCTTGAATTAAAAGGAATTTCTTCAAAACCGGTGTCGACCAGTGTCGCTGATCGATTCCCAGATTTTTATTTTACAATCAGTTTGGAATTTCTAGAAAGTTCTTTAGACATTATTTCTTAGAATTATATTTCTTATCTAAATACTTTTTCTGAGGATTTTATGAATTTATGAAAATTCCAACGGAGTCGGTAGTTAACTAATTCTGGGATTTTTAGCTTTAAAACTATAAAGTATTTCTTAAAACGGATTTCACTATGATTCTTAATATAATATTCTTGATTTTTGGTAAATTTTACGAGTCGTTCCGAGACACTTGAATTTCGGACGATTTCGGTATTTTTCCGAAATGTTTTCAGTATCCTCGACTTAAACCGGGAATCCGTGTTTTCAATATTTTCTATTTTTAATTCCAAGAGAATATCTTCTCTTTATCATTTCTTTTCCTTTTTCCTTTTTCTTATTTTCCTTTCCTTCCTCCACAAGCCACAAGATTTCCAATTTCCAAAATTCCAATCTTTTCCAAATTTCCAACAAAACCCACACTCTTCCACCAACTTCTACCATTAATGCCCTTGTTTCTCTCTCTCTTCTTTGGCCGGCCATGATTGGCCAAGGGAGACAACTCACCCTCCCCTATTTGCACAAAACCCCCTCTCAATTACCTTATTTACACCTCCTTTACAAAATCAAAATCCTATATAAACTTTCCTTTACATTTTTATTTCTCTTTTCTTCACTTCAACAAGAAATTAGCTTTCACACTTTCCCTCCTTCATCTCAACTCAAACCCTAACTCCAAAACACCTAGGTCATCTTCTCCATCTCAAGCAACCACCACTTCTTTGGATTGGGATCGTCCGCAATATCGCCAAGGATCAAGTTGGTGATATCGTCGACTACGATCTTTTCGGAACTCGTAAATCCTCGATTAAACCGTTCGAAGTGAGTATTTTTACTCACCAAGACTAGACAACTTCTTTGTATTCTTGTGTTGACAATTCATGTACACTTGTGTCATCAAAATCATGTTTTTAGACCATCAAACACAACCACCATAAAATCTGTTCTGTTCTCTGTTTTCCCACGATTAGTCGACTTGAAACCCTTAATTTAAACGTAACCTTTTCTGACTTCACAGTTTTAGTCGACTTAGCCTAATTTCTAGTCGACTATAGACTACTAGTCGACTAACCATTTCCACCTAGTCGACTAAACTTTCCTGAACCAGAAATCCAACTCTCGGCTCCAGTCGACTTAGCTTAGTTATTAGTCGACTTGAGACCCCTAGTCGACTACTATTTTCACCCTGGTCGACTAACATTTCCTGAAATAAATCCCAACTCTCTGTATCACAGATTTAGTCGACTTAAGTATCTGTTAGTCGACTTGAGTTCACTGTTAGTCGACTACTCTTTTCACCTAGTCGACTACCTTTCCCTGAAACCAGAATTCCAACTCTCTGGAACCCAGTTTTAGTCGACTAATCCAGACTGCTAGTCGACTTAAGACCCCTATTAGTCGACTAACCATTCCACCTAGTCGACTAATTCTGACTGTTTGTCTTAGTTGATTTCTTTTCTGAATTTGGATCTTATCATTGGTTCATGTGCTATGTATTATTGTTACTTGTGCTTCATGACTGATACCTCATGACATGTTACTTGATGGATCTTACTTCATATTACACCATGACTTGTTATTATATATTTCCACTTCATGACTTGTTAAATAGTGAATATCATCTCTTATCATGCTATCTCTTAAACCAAGCATGATGCATTCAACTTTTGTATAAAATGGACCAACTTACATTGGGTCGGGGGAAAACATGCGGATATCGATATGTGTTCGTGTTTACAGTGGTATTAGGTATATTGTACAATTATATTCCGGTCTGACCTGAGGGCCTCCAGGGGACCGAGGGGAGTGCTTGCTCCCTCTTCCTGAATACTATCATGATAAAGGGCATACATAAGTCCCTCCTGTTAGCCTAGCGGCTGGCTTCCGTCACCAAGCAACGGAACAATCCTGGACCGTTATCCCGGGCATGTACGGGATCCACTGTAAACATAGTTCGTTGATAATCCCGCTGGTTTCCAATAACAACCTTGCTTTACTAGGATATGGATCTATGTGCGCTGGGACGCTGGGTCACATAGCTAGATATCACAGTAAGACAAGTAATAATAATAATAGATTCTAACTGTGGATCCTTATATGCAGACCTTACCTCTTTATGCTCCTATTACTTGCTGATTTACATGTATCATACTGTTCCCTCTTACTTATTCATGTCTCTTAGCCATTTGGCTGTAGCCTGATTATTGTTATGAGGTCTTGACTCCCTTGGATTTGCATATTCGGGTTCTGAAGCTTGGATCGAAGTGGAGCCATCCACAGAGGATCAAGCTTTCTTTAGTGAGCAGGCAGATTAGTTCCTGTTCTTCGTGCCAGACCTATCCATTTTGACTCACGGGATCTTCATCCAACTCGTGAGCTTTTTTTTGTGTTTATATTGTAAATCTTACTTTTGGACTTGGTTGTGATGTAATACACATGTAATGTGTAATACTTTATCATATCCTGTGATAGCTTTGTAGTTGTACTTTTTAAGTTGGCATATTTATGAATACCACGCTTAGTCGTGTACTCTGATTCTTGTTGTACTTATTGCTTAGCGTATATGCGTGGGGGCATTTTCTGACCTACGTATATACGTCGCAGTGACGTCTCCGTATCCGCCAGGATCGGGGCGTTACAGGTTGGTATCAGAGCCTAGGCTCTCACACCCAAAGTACAATCAAGCAGCAAATTACTGTAATTTGCTATTGCCAACTACAATGTACAAAGTTATCGAGTCCTTCTTGATTCCTTCCCTTGTGTCCTAAACTCCTTCCATTTGTTTCCAAATTCCAGTTATCTTTTCCCAACTCGATATGGAGAGAAGGACGGGTCGTAACCACTCTGGGCAAGCATCGAATGGACCCACTGGAGAGAATACTGATATTCTGAGGGTCATTCAGACGATGATGGAGAACCAGCAACAACAGACGGAACTCCTCCGGCAAGAATTGGGAGCTCCAAAGGAACAGAGGCCGGGAAATGTTTCAGACTTCAGACGGCTGCAACCAGCCATATTCACGGGTGAAGAGAAACCCCTGGATGCAGAGCAATGGTTGACAGATACATCAGATCTGCTGAACGCAGCCCGAGTACCAAAAGAGAACCAAGTGGAGGTCGCCAAGATTCAATTGAAAGATGTAGCTAGAACTTGGTGGCTAGCTGAGGAGGCCAGATTGGAGAAGCCTGTCACCTGGGACACATTCTCCAAGAGTTTTTACAGTAGATTCTTCCCTGCCACTGCTCAGAAAGACATGGAGGAGCAGTTCATCAGACTGCAGCAATGGAACAAGTCCGTGGATGAGTATGCCGCGGAGTTTCTCAGACTTAGCCGCTTTGCTCCGTACATGGTGACGGATGAGGAGAAGCGGGCAAGCAGATTCCAGCAGGGCTTGCAGATGGATATCCAAGTCTTCCTAATGCCCCAGCAGCTGAAGACTTATTCAGAAGTTCTCACCATAGCTCGGGAGGTAGAGCGTGGACTGGAGAAGAAGCAAGAGAACCAGATGAGGAACCAGGCCATGAAGAGGCCATTTGCACCAATGGGAAGAGGAGGCCCTTACAGAGCAGCAAAGGTTCAGACTGTGAGGCAACCATTCAGACCAGCTCCTTACCAGACGGCCCAACCTTTTTCCTTCTGCAGCTATTGTCAGAAACCAGGCCATATTCGTCAGAATTGCCGTAGGGCAAATGGGTTATGTTTGGTGTGTGGTTCCCGAGACCATTCCATCGAAGCCTGTCCACACAGGAGAATGGGGATAGCCAATCAGGCTTTGCCGGCACCTCAAGGACCGAATGGACAGAGGGTACTTCCAGGGCCACTTGGGCAGAGGAACCAGGGACCGGTGATGAGGAGAGCTCTTCCCCCTCCTCCACAGCAAGCTTTTCGCCCAGTCCAGAGAGGAGCTAGGGCTGCAGCAGGGCGTGGAAGGGGCCAAGCTTTCAATTTGACTGAAGAAGAGGCTGGGACTTCAGAGGAAGTGATAACAGGTAACATCAGAGTTCATTCAAAACCTGTTCTCGCTCTCTTCGATTCAGGTGCTTCCCATTGTTATATCTCAGATCATTTTGTGGCATTGCATTCTATACCTGTTAAATCTTTAGACCACAAATGGGAGATTAGTACAGGGAATGGAGTAGTCATATCTTCTAGAGTTTGTGCTGATTGTCCAGTAGAACTTTGTGATAAGACCTTGGCCATAGATATGCTCGTACTAGACACCAAAGGGTACGACGTAATCTTAGGCATGACCTGGCTCAGTCAGTACTATGCAGTGATTGACTGTAGGGAGAAGAAGATCAATTTCAGAATCCCTCTTCAACCGGAGTTCCAATTTAATGGAGAAGTGAAGTCTACCAAGAGAAAGACTCGGATGTCTACTTCGGAGATTCAGAAGGGAGTACCGGTGTGGGATGAATTCCCAGGAGTGTTTGCTGAGATCTCAGGACTTCCACCTGAAAGGATGATTGAGTTCTCCATTGAGACAGTTCCAGGAGCAGCTCCTATATCCAAGGCTCCGTACAGGATGGCACCGACGGAGTTAGAGATTCTAAAGAAGCAGCTGCAGGAATACTCTGATAAGGGATTGATTCGGCCAAGCACTTCACCATGGGGAGCTCCAGTATTATTGGCAAACAAGAAGGATGGTGGTAAAAGACTTTGTATTGATTATAGGGAATTGAACAAAGTTACCATCAAGAACAAGTATCCCTTACCAAGGATTGATGATCTGTTTGATCAGCTCCATGGAGCCCGTGTATTCTCTAAACTAGATTTACAGTCGGGTTACCATCAGCTAAGGGTGAG
The DNA here is from genome assembly GCA_038442645.1 of Agave tequilana. NCBI lineage: Eukaryota > Viridiplantae > Streptophyta > Magnoliopsida > Asparagales > Asparagaceae > Agave > Agave tequilana. The sequence goes on along the minus strand of JAVJIF010000855.1, from coordinate 39,240 downwards.
GAAGGAGGATATTCCGAAGACGGCATTCAGGACCCGTTATGGCCACTATGAGTTTCTAGTTATGCCTTTCGGAGTCACCAATGCCCCTGCAGTTTTCATGGATTTGACGAACAGAGTGTTCTCGCCCTACTTGGATCAGTTCGTTGTTGTTTTTATAGATGACATCTTGATCTATTCAAAGAACAACAGGGAGCATGCAGAACACTTGAGGATAGTATTGCAGACTCTCCAGCAGGAGCAGCTTCATGCTAAGAGGAGCAAGTGTGACTTTTGGTTGGACAGTATAGCCTTCCTTGGACACATAGTTTCAGCAGAAGGGATTTCAGTTGACCCCATCAAAGTCCAGGCGGTGAGAGATTGGCCAATTCCGAGGACGGTGACTGAAATTAAGAGTTTTCTTGGACTAGCCGGATATTACAGACGCTTTGTTCAGGATTTCTCTAAGATTGCAGCTCCGCTGACCCAGCTCACCAGGAAAGGAGAAAGGTACATATGGACAGAAGAATGTACTGCAGCATTTGAGCAATTGAAGCGGAGACTCATTTCAGCTCCAATCTTGAGGACTCCCTCAGGTAGAGGAGGGATGGTCATATTCAGTGATGCATCAGGAAAAGGCCTGGGATGTGTACTAATGCAACATGATCATGTCATAGCATATGCATCTAGGCAACTGAAGACTCATGAGCGGAATTACCCAACTCATGACTTGGAGCTAGCAGCTGTGATATTTGCCTTGAAGATCTGGAGGCACTATCTTCTGGGAGATAAAGTGTTGATATACACGGATCACAAGAGCCTCAAGTACATCTTCTCACAGAAAGAGTTGAACATGAGGCAGAGACGGTGGTTGGAGTTGATGGCGGACTATGATATTGACTTGCAATATCATCCGGGCAAGGTCAATACAGTTCCAGATGCACTGAGCAGGATGCCAGAGAATAGAGTGCTTGTCCAAATCACTCAACAGAAGGAGTTGATTCAAGACTTCATCAGATTGGACTTGATGTTAGTTCGAGGAACTGACAAGGCAGGACAGTTCATGACTTTGCAGATTCAGTCAGCATTATTGGATGAGATCAAGGAAGCTCAAAAGGAAGACCCCAGATTACAGATATTCCGAGCTCAGGTAGAGGCTGGATTGAGGAATGATATCTGTATTCATCCAGATGGTGCATTATATTTTGGAGGCAGACTTTGTGTTCCCCAAGGAGAAGTTCGACAGAAGATCCTAGCAGAAGCTCACAGTTCAGCCTATTCCATACACCCAGGGGGAACCAAGATGTATCAGGACATCAAGAAGCAGTTTTGGTGGAATGCTATGAAAAGGGAGATAGCCCAGTATGTAGCCAAGTGTTTAGTCTGCCAGCAGATAAAGATAGAGCATCAGAGGACAGCTGGACTTCTACAACCTTTACCTATACCCGAATGGAAGTGGGAGCACATCACCATGGATTTTGTCACGGCATTACCTCGAAGTCCCAAGGGTAATAATGCTGTGTGGGTAATCATTGATCGCCTCACCAAGTCAGCTCATTTCATACCATTCAGGGTAGGTCAGTCAACAGAGGTTTTGGCAGACAAGTACATGAAGGAGATAGTTCGTCTACATGGAGTTCCAGTTAGTATTGTATCAGATAGAGACACCAGATTCAGATCTCATTTCTGGGAAAGTCTCCAAGAAAGTCTGGGAACTCGTCTGAAATTCAGTACTTCATATCATCCTCAGACAGACAGACAATCTGAAAGGACTATCCAGATCCTTGAAGACATGTTGAGGGCCTGCATGATTGAGTTCAAGGGATCATGGGAAGACCATCTTCATTTGGCTGAATTTTCTTACAACAACAGCTATCAGGCAAGTATCAAGATGGCACCATTTGAGGCATTGTATGGAAGGAAATGTAGGTCACCGATTTGTTGGGATGAAGTCGGTGAGAGGAGACTTTTGGGGCCAGAGATCCTGATTCAGACAACAGAGAAAGTCAGAATCATCAGAGACCATCTCAGAGCAGCACAGAGTCGGCAGAAAAGTTGGGCTGACACACAGAGAAGGCCATTGGAATTCCAGACCGGAGATCATGTGTTTTTGAAGATATCACCTACCAGAGGAGTTATCCGGTTCGGTATTCGTGGAAAGCTTAGTCCGAGATATATCGGCCCATTCGAGATTTTGGACCGAGTGGGAGATGTGTCTTACAGATTGGCATTACCGCCATCTTTGGACGGAGTGCACAATGTTTTCCACGTGTCTCAGTTGAGGAAGTATGTCAAGGATGATAGTCATATTCTGGATCACTCCGAGCTGGAACTACAACCGGATTTATCTTATCAAGAGCAGCCGATGGCCATTTTGGATAAGAGTGTTAAGACACTGAAGAACAAGGCAATACCATTAGTGTTGGTGTCTTGGAACAGGCATGTGCCAGGAGAAGCCACATGGGAACGAGAGGACGTTATCCGAGAGCGTTATCCTCATCTCTTCACAACCTGATTGGTAAGATTCTTTCTTTCTATCCTTCCTTTCCTGTTACCTTTCACTTTCTTAAATTTCGAGGATGAAATTTTTGTAAGGTGGATGGATTGTAATACCCCGTTCCCGGAATACGTACTTAGTTGCGTATTCAGTTTTTCGATCGTATTTTTTGATTTACTCCTTGTATTCGACCTATTTCAGTTTCAAATATTATTTTTCAATATATTAGATTTTCTATGATTTTTTGGATTTTTCTTGAATTAAAAGGAATTTCTTCAAAACCGGTGTCGACCAGTGTCGCTGATCGATTCCCGGATTTTTATTTTACAATCAGTTTGGAATTTCTAGAAAGTTCTTTAGACATTATTTCTTAGAATCATATTTCTTATCTAAATACTTTTTCTGAGGATTTTATGAATTTATGAAAATTCCAACGGAGTCGGTAGTTAACTGATTCCGGGATTTTTAGCTTTAAAACTATAAAGTATTTCTTAAAACGGATTTCACTATGATTCTTAATATAATATTCTTGATTTTTGGTAAATTTTACGAGTCGTTTCGAGACACTTGAATTTCGGACGATTTCGGTATTTTTCTGAAATGTTTTCCGTATCCTCGACTTAAACCCGGGAATCCGTGTTTTAATATTTTCTATTTTTAATTCCAAGAGAATATCTTCTCTTTATCATTTCTTTTCCTTTTTCCTTTTTCTTATTTTCCTTTCCTTCCTCCACAAGCCACAAGATTTCCAATTTCCAAAATTCCAATCTTTTCCAAATTTCCAACAAAACCCACACTCTTCCACCAACTTCTACCATTAATGCCCTTGTTTCTCTCTCTCTTCTTTGGCCGGCCATGATTGGCCAAGGGAGACAACTCACCCTCCCCTATTTGCACAAAACCCCCTCTCAATTACCTTATTTACACCTCCTTTACAAAATCAAAATCCTATATAAACTTTCCTTTACATTTTTATTTCTCTTTTCTTCACTTCAACAAGAAATTAGCTTTCACACTTTCCCTCCTCCACTCAACTCAAACCCTAACTCCAAAACACCTAGGTCATCTTCTCCATCTCAAGCAACCACCACTTCTTTGGATTGGGATCGTCCGCAATATCGCCAAGGATCAAGTTGGTGATATCGTCGACTACGATCTTTTCGGAACTCGTAAAGCCTCGATTAAACCGTTCGAAGTGAGTATTTTTACTCACCAAGACTAGACAACTTCTTTGTATTCTTGTGTTGACAATTCATGTACACTTGTGTCATCAAAATCATGTTTTTAGACCATCAAACACAACCACCATAAAATCTGTTCTGTTCTCTGTTTTCCCACGATTAGTTGACTTGACCTAGAGACTAGTCGACTTGAAACCCTTAATTTAAACGTAACCTTTTCTAACTTCACAGTTTTAGTCGACTTAGCCTAATTTCTAGTCGACTATAGACTACTAGTCGACTAACCATTTCCACCTAGTCGACTAAACTTTCCTGAACCAGAAATCCAACTCTCGGCTCCAGTCGACTTAGCTTAGTTATTAGTCGACTTGAGACCCCTAGTCGACTACTATTTTCACCCTGGTCGACTAACATTTCCTGAAATAAATCCCAACTCTCTGTATCACAGATTTAGTCGACTTAAGTATCTGTTAGTCGACTTGAGTTCACTGTTAGTCGACTACTCTTTTCACCTAGTCGACTACCTTTCCCTGAAACCAGAATTCCAACTCTCTGGAACCCAGTTTTAGTCGACTAATCCAGACTGCTAGTCGACTTAAGACCCCTATTAGTCGACTAACCATTCCACCTAGTCGACTAATTCTGACTGTTTGTCTTAGTTGATTTCTTTTCTGAATTTGGATCTTATCATTGGTTCATGTGCTATGTATTATTGTTACTTGTGCTTCATGACTGATACCTCATGACATGTTACTTGATGGATCTTACTTCATATTACACCATGACTTGTTATTATATATTTCCACTTCATGACTTGTTAAATAGTGAATATCATCTCTTATCATGCTATCTCTTAAACCAAGCATGATGCATTCAACTTTTGTATAAAATGGACCAACTTACATTGGGTCGGGGGAAAACATGCGGATATCGATATGTGTTCGTGTTTACAGTGGTATTAGGTATATTGTACAATTATATTCCGGTCTGACCTGAGGGCCTCCAGGGGACCGAGGGGAGTGCTTGCTCCCTCTTCCTGAATACTATCATGATAAAGGGCATACATAAGTCCCTCCTGTTAGCCTAGCGGCTGGCTTCCGTCACCAAGCAACGGAACAATCCTGGACCGTTATCCCGGGCATGTACGGGATCCACTGTAAACATAGTTCGTTGATAATCCCGCTGGTTTCCAATAACAACCTTGCTTTACTAGGATATGGATCTATGTGCGCTGGGACGCTGGGTCACATAGCTAGATATCACAGTAAGACAAGTAATAATAATAATAGATTCTAACTGTGGATCCTTATATGCAGACCTTACCTCTTTATGCTCCTATTACTTGCTGATTTACATGTATCATACTGTTCCCTCTTACTTATTCATGTCTCTTAGCCATTTGGCTGTAGCCTGATTATTGTTATGAGGTCTTGACTCCCTTGGATTTGCATATTCAGGTTCTGAAGCTTGGATCGAAGTGGAGCCATCCACAGAGGATCAAGCTTTCTTTAGTGAGCAGGCAGATTAGTTCCTGTTCTTCGTGTCAGACCTATCCATTTTGACTCACGGGATCTTCATCCAACTCGTGAGCTTTTTTTTGTGTTTATATTGTAAATCTTACTTTTGGACTTGGTTGTGATGTAATACACATGTAATGTGTAATACTTTATCATATCCTGTGATAGCTTTGTAGTTGTACTTTTTAAGTTGGCATATTTATGAATACCACGCTTAGTCGTGTACTCTGATTCTTGTTGTACTTATTGCTTAGCGTATATGCGTGGGGGCATTTTCTGACCTACGTATATACGTCGCAGTGACGTCTCCGTATCCGCCAGGATCGGGGCGTTACAATATGTCATATCACACAAGCACAAACAAAAAAGAAAACAAACAAATAAGCAAACAAAAAAGAAAAAAAATTCTAACCTAAGTTAGGGTAGACTTATGACCTAGACGACTCCTAACTGGTTAGACTGTCCACGGGAGGTAGGGTGTAGACTTTGACCACAAGTTAATCAGCCAGGTCAGGGCAAGATTGGTGGGAGGTTTTCCGTCACAGACGTTCCTTAATTAAATAACCACCAATCTTCGGGCTTTCGGCCCTCAATCCCCTTCCTAGACACTGATTTGACAGGAGTCAAATTCCAACACTGTTCCCCCTTAGGATAATCTCCTAATTGAGTCTGAAATGTCCCTAAGGCCAACGTCTACTAATTTTTAGTTAGGCTAGGGTTAGTGAGTGAGGAGATTGTTTGTAGGCCAAGGAAGAGTGATGAAATCCCCACCTTATCTTATTTATAGGACAAGCCCTTAAATCAATTTGGTGCACGTGTAAAGCAGTAGACAAATATTCACTCAAAGTAGAAAATCAGCCAAGGGTGCTTCCTAGTCTATATGCAATGCGAACGTACCTTGTCTCCAGCACTCTTCAACAAAAATTAAAAAAATTAGATAGACACGTGCCTAAGATGCAAGAGTCTAATTTTTTTTCAACAAATGGGTTACTGTTAATTAATTAGCAGTGTGCAGAGTGATCACAGAGAGAAGTTAACAGAGCAGTAAACAGATATTGCAAATTTCAGCAACCTGCAGAAACCTTGGTGAGTAGTTGACTACTAAGGCCACGGAAACGCGGCTATTGCCGCGGAACCGCGGCACTGTAGTAGGCTCTGCTGCTCTGCCTTCGAGGGCAGAGGCACAGAGTTGCTATATGTCCTTTGCTGCAGTTATATTTCCTGTTCTCCGAACCTGCAAACAGAAAGAATAAAAGAATTAGTTATTATTATTTTTTTTAGAGAATACTTACCGTCCCTCCCTGGCAACGACGCCAAAATTTTGATTGAGTTTTTCCTGCACACAAAATATAGAATTTTAGATTTATAAATAAAGATGTGCAAGGTGCTCAATTCTATCCGCTGTAGCAATGGCTATGCGGGTCGTAATCCTCAGGGAGGGACTAGCGATGGAAGCTTGTGAAGCAAGTTATCTCTTTTTTATTTATTTTGTTATTTACAATGGTATTTACAATGAGAAGTGTGGTATTTACAATGAGAAGTGTGAAAGAAATTGGAAAGATGTGGAGTTGGTGATCTAAACTAAAATTACAAAGAAAGAAAACTATAACACATACTTATCTCTTCTGCCCTGCTTACCTTTAATCCATTTGCAACGACTTACCTTATCTTTGAAGGCGTTCAAGCATGGGATATAGGATCTGTTCATCACCATAGGCCATCAAGGGCACTTGTTTGGCTAAGCAGTCTCGAAGCGATCAGATCTCATGGTTTGCAAGACATTAGAGAGAAACAATAAAACAAGAATAGAGAAACAATAAAATAAAATAAGACTAAAAGAACAAAAACAAATCTTGAGTAGATTTTATTAACAATGGAAGAAAAGTATGACTTACACCGATGTCACCTCAGTACAAGCATGAACTCCTTCCTCCATGAAAGCATCCTCTACTCTCAGTTACATAAAAAATAAAAATTACAAAAAAGAAAAACAAAAACCTAACTAGCCTAAAAACCCTAGATTTATCTCTGTAGTTTGCTGGACGCTCCTCTCTGTTGCTCTGCAGGGGTATTTATAGGTGCAGAAGGAGGTAGAGTCCCAGTACGATTCCTCCACGAAAACTGTTGCTTGGTCTCATCCAGATTGCCGCGAAAACGCGGCTTGGGCTGCGTTTTCGCGGCCAAGTTGTATCGGCTGGCCACGCGCTTTCGCGCGTGGCCTCCTCTGGTCCGTCCATCTGGGTTTATCCTTCTGGAAGATGTATCCTGACTCTTTAATTTGGGATTTCGAGATAACTTGGGAAGTAAGTTACCCTAAATCCAAATCTTCCCATATCTTTTAACAATGAATTTGTTATCTTTGCACTCTCTTACTTTGGCTTTTATCCTCATCCTGTAAGTATTTAGGATTGAATAGAAGTCAATCATTCCCTCTTCTTTTAGTATTTGCAACTATTGCCCTTAGTAATTGCAATTTTGACATTTGATAATTGCAACTTTTGCATAGGGCTTGAATATGGGCTTTTGGGCTTCTTTTAAGGCTTTATTCCTTTATTTTTATTACTCAAGGCCTGCAAAAAATAAATAATAAAATATTAGTAAATGTACAGAATTATAGGAATAAATATGAAAATGTGATAGTAAATGTATTGAAAAATATGCACTTTTTACTACCTATCATGTACGCGCATGTGTCAGTGTGTTTAGTGTATGTTTATATTTATTTGTATTTGCGGTTGCGTGTTACAGCATTTCGGATCCGTTTGGTAAGATTCGGACCAATTGCAGGAGACCCGGACCCAATATGGATTCGTGCTCGTTGTGGACCCGATATAATGGTGATTTGAAGACCGATCCGATCCATGGGATGAGTCGTAGATCAGCACTGGTTCGTGCAGTGAAGACCAGATGGCGATTCGGTTCTGAAATCGCGTTATTTTATGTGAGTGTTTGCTCTTGTACCATTTCATTATTTATCTTTGTTCGTAATTATTTATATGTAACCGCATTATTTCATGTGATCATCTGACATATTTTACCTGTTTGATTATTTGTACCTCTTCATGAGACATCAATGACTGTACATCTTATTTATTCGGTTGTTTTGAGAGATTTTTGGCGTCATTTCATGTGTTGGTGGTTGTCACTATTGGCTTAGGCCTAGCATTGGATACCCTGGACTGTGACTTGATTTGATCTACTATCAGTTGAACTACATTATATTTGAGGTTTGAGAACATATATTAGGCATAGTGTTTATTGGCAGTTTTTGGTGATTATCCTGACTAGAATTCCCGTGGATATCGAGGAAGTGTTAGATATGACATTGCTTTACCAGTATACTGTTGCTGATACTTGGACTGGTATTGACTTAGTTAGAGTTGGAATTGACCTATGATATATTTATAGTGGATCTTGATCAGTTTATAGAGGAGTTTAATCTTGTTGGATTGTCATTATGTGTGTGTATAGCTTACCCTTGAAATAGATATGTAACATGATCTTTGTTTTAGATTATTAAATCAAAGACCTTCGGATTTACCTTAATTATATTGATTGAGTACTGATGATCTTACCGACGTTGAATACTAGATATAAAGATGATCTAGATTCTTATTGATTGAGGATGTTACCCTCTTTAGTTATGATCTTGACTATAGTTGGATGGATCTGGTTTTGAAGAATAGGTATTGATTGGGTTGACCTGACCTGATAGATCTTATATATATATCTGATGTATTACTTGACTTTGGGACCTTATGTTTGACCTTGATAGAAGTAAGAGTTTGTGATGACTTTGATCAGACTAGAGTGTGGAGATCTAAATAGATGTGTCAGAATATATGTAGTATTTCAGTTATTGAGATGTAAATTTATTGATGACTTATAAAATCATGTTCCTCCAAGATGATATTTTATATCATTAAATACGAACAACCTGTGCCCCACTGTTTCAAAGACTTCAAAAAAATCCACCAGCATGGTCTGACAAGCACACTCAAGTAGTCAAACTAATTAAAGAGAAAGTCCATTCATTACCATGTTTGTGCATTCCTCATCCTCATGCATTCATGATAGTTGAAACTGATGCGTCAGATCTAGGATACGGAGGCATATTAAAACAAAAATTTCAACAGTCATCTCATGAGCAATTAGTTAGATTCATTCAGGTGTCTGGCTAGGTCCTCAAAAGTCCTATTCAACCATCAAGAAGGAAATTCTTTCCATTGTTCAATATATTTCTAAATTTCAAGATGATCTTTTGAATAAAAAATTCCTTCTCCGAATTGATTATCAGTCTGCTAAAGATGTTCAGAACATTGCATCTAAGCAAATCTCTGCTAGATGGCAAGCCATTCATTCTATTTTTGACTTTGATATTGAATATCTTAAAGGTTCAAATAATTCCTTACCCGATTTCCTAACTCGTGAGTTTTTTAACCACAGATTCAAAATGAGTACCGACAAAGTCAAATCTCCAATGCAAAAGACATTCAATTCAAAAGATTATGAGATAAAGGTCTCATCACTTTCATCCTCACCCATTCAAAGTCCCAATAGATTTCAAGTCTTAGGTAACTTTCCTCCTCTCACTTATGCCATAACTTCTCAATCACCTTCCTCAAAAATTCAAGGCACTTCCAGACCCCAGTCAACATCCGATTCATCTATATATTTCACAAAGAAAAATCCAGAACATTTAATTCTTACTACCTTTAATGAAGTTCCTGATTACAAAACTCTCACCTCCTTTGTCAATAAAATCCTACCCCCCGGTTGCCAATGGATTCCTGATGACCCACTCAAAAATCAAAGATATTATGAACTTGTCCTGGTTGACTCCGACTCTATTGAGCTGTATCACACTATGGATAAGAACAATCCTGACAAAATCTCCTATTCAAAATGCATTATCAAAAGAATTATTAAACCGACAGAATGGGCAAGCCTTGCCACGATGAAGGATTTTACAGTCAACTTTATTCTAAAGGGTTATTCCTATCATGACTACCGCATGGCATGGTATCGGGCATTCCTCTACAGGCCATTTGATCACTCATGATTCTTTACTTTTCATACAAACGGTCAAGAAGATTTTCCAATTTGGTTCTATGAATGGTGGCATTCATACGGACCTACAATGGACATTCTACCGCCTACAGTACTCAAAGGGTTCAATCTTTACTTACTCAAAACCAAAGGATTACACTATATGAAGACAGTACAATTCTACAAAGAATTCAAGGTCCCATGGATTTTCTACTGGAGTTACAAAATTGCCCAACACTACATTATTGCAGATAAATTTCCAATGAGACTCTTCAAAGAATTCAAAATTAAATGGTGGGACAAATTCAATCAAGAGATATGTTCTGATATCACAGTTACTGAATTCATCAGCACAGGCAAAAAACTCCAACATCAAATCTAACAGGTTACTAAGAAGATAGATTCTCCAATCACTCTAAAATTTACTCATAAAACTCCGATGACCATTCAAGAAGACTCTGATTCAGATGATGAATTACAGCAATTCCTCAAATTTCAAAAATTCAAAAAACTCCAAAAGCAACTCAAAGGGTCCCGAGCAAGCTCTACCACATCCTCTTCATCCATTGATCCAATCGGTGGACAAGATCCCTTTGATATGTAAAAAAAGTTTTTACTAACACTTCTCTACAGATTTCATCACCAAAACGCATCACCATCACAACAAGACATCCAGCCAAATTCAAAAGCAAAGACTCTCCAACAACAAGACAAAAAGGCAATCCTAATTCAAAAGCAAAAGCAAAGCAACAAAGTGGCCTAACAAAGTCAAAACTAAAGTAAGAATAATGAAGGCAACTTCTCTGCAAGATTCCATCCTCTCATCAAAAGGCATCAAACCATCAAAAGCAAGAAGACCAAAGGCATCAAACATCACTTCAAAAGGCGCATCTCGCCAGCACAATTCAAAAGCAGATTGGACAGCCACTTACCTCCAAAGGCGCACAATTCAAAAGCAGATTCCCTCCAGCTCAAAAGCATTCAAAGAAGACAAAGGAGACAACACTTACCTGACAACACATCACGCATGCCTAAAGCGGATTCCTCACGCATGCATAAAGTCAAAAGAAGACAAAGAGCCAAATCACATTCAAATCACATCAAGATCACCTCACGCAGATTCCTCCAAGTAAATGCAATAATCAAGGACACTCCAGAAGGCTCGGCACTCTCCTATAAATCTGGTGCCCCTCCATTCATCCAGGATCATCGCCTGATCGCCTAATCGAATCGACTACTACTACAAACCAACTACTTTAAACTTCAGCTTCAACCCTCTTAGCAATATTCCCAACCTGTATTCCTACTTTATCTTGTATCCAGTTTCAAAAGTTATTATATCAAGACAAATATTGTAAGTTTTTATTCCATCTTGTAATTTCCTTTTGAAATATTAATATCATCGTCTTTTTCCAATATACTTCCCATTTATTTTCCGCATCTAATCTTCCTGTCCAAATTACTTCCTAATTAAATTCCGCGTTTGATCCTCCTGGGTCCGTACTGGTATCATAGCCACTATTCTTGCATTGTTGTTATCATTAGTGCTTATCAAGTATAAATCTAATTCAAAAAAAACAAAATAAAATCATGTTCCTCCAAGATGATATTTTATATCATAAAATACGAACAACCTGTGCACCACTGTTTCAAAGACTTCAAAAAAATCCACAGACATGGTAATGAATGGACTTTCTCTTTAATTAGTTTGACTACTTGAGTGTGCTTGTCAGACCAGTTATATATATAATCTTATCTCCTAATCTAATTCTAAACCCTAACTCTAATCACCATCTTAAACTCCTACCTGCGGCCGCTCCCAACTCCCAGCAACCCCATACACGCCCTTTGGATTTACCTTAATTATATTGATTGAGTACTGATGATCTTACCGACACTGGATACTCGATATAATGATGATCTAGATTTCTTATTGATTGAGGACGTTACCCTCTTTAGTTATGATCTTGACTATAGTTGGATGGATCTGGTTTTGAAGAATAGGTATTGATTGGGTTGACCTGACCTGATAGATCTTATATATATATCTGATGTATTACTTGACTTTGGGACCTTATGTTTGACCTTAATAGAAGTAAGAGTTTGTGATGACTTTGATCAGACTGGAGTGTGGAGATCTGAATAGATGTGTCAGAATATATATAGTATTTCAGTTATTGAGATGTGAATTTATTGATGACTTAGAGGATGGGTATATCGATGACTTTGAGGATATTAGTTGATTACATAATTTACTTGGATTTCTATTCATGACATTAGGTTATTACTCATCCTGAATATTTTGATTTACATGAGAAACTTGATTGTTTATACATGATATCTACTTGATACTATTGTCCATGTTACTAAAATTGCTGGGAAAATATTGTTACACGGTAACAACACTTTCATGTTATACTTGTTATATATTCCTGTATTACCGGTATCCTGTTCCTTGATGTTATATATTCCTGTTATACCGGTATCCTGGTTACATGTTGATATTGTTACCGTGACTACCACCAAGTTATCCCAGTGATTCAAGTAACATGCATATTAAGTAATCTTGATAAAGTAATAACATGATATTAAATAACTTACACTGGGATTGGGGAGATTGATGGAGGATACAGAGTCTGTATTTTTGGTCCTAGGATTTAGGTTGCGCAGCCGAAAGAGGGTTCCACTGCAGGGTTCCCGTGGGGTGACTGACACCCCGTCCTGTTTCCTGTTCTTGTTTACATGTTCCTGACTACCTTGCGGTAGGTCCTGGTTCAGCGCCAGGAGTCTGGGCCGTGGTCCCGGGTATGCATGGGACCCACTTAAAGCATGGACAATGTCTCCAACCAATCAGTTTCAATAACTGAGGACCTCGATTGGCATGTGTGGTAGGCGTAGTGTGGGATGCGTCTATTACATGTGACAGTTGGTGTTCGCTAACATAATTAATAATAATAAACTGTTAATGCATTGTGACTGACCGTAATCACCTGATTGTATATATATATCACTATGATAGACACATGATTGTAACCAGGACCAGATTATGTACCAGGTTAGTGATATTGCTAGGATACACATCAGTTGTTTGTTACAGTTGTTTTACTTATCTTTTATCTGTACTCTTATTCTTGTTATTATTTTTCAGTGTTTATTTATCATGTTATTTAGTGTTTGCAGTTATCTGTTATTATCTTGTGCACACTGTTTATATGTACGAGCTTTTCCCTTTACAAACACACTCACCAGGTCGCTTTCTGACGACCCTAGATTTGCACGTCCAGATATTGGACGCTTGTTTCTATTGTGCAGGTGTTCGATGAGACTGTACGCCTTGCGAGGAGCTGGATTCTCCCTCCCTTTTTATTCTGGTATTCTTGCATTTTCTTATTCATGTTATTATTCTTTGATTCTGGTATATCGTACTTAGCTTCTATTCCATTCCTTATTTCATTTCAGATCATGTGTAGCCTTTATATGTATTATTGCAGTGATCATTGATTATTATGGCTTAGATTTATAATTTGTTCAGGTTAATTTAGGCTTAGCGTGTATACTGTTGACACTTAAAAAAGACAAGATTCTTATTGGTCCGAACAAATGTCTAAACTTGTTGACATTTACAAAAGACAAGTGACAGACAAGCTGAAGACCAGTTTTCACCCATCTCCGAGGGACAAGGAAGCAACTTGGACTCCACTGATCCAGCAAGCAGACAGTGAACCCGGATTGTTTCTAAACAGACCTCAGCAGGTCTAAGGTGCTAGCACTTAGCATCACATGAACCCAAAGAGATAGCCTTGCTTGAGAGGCTAGTACCACCCGACTTCGCCTTGAAGCCATCCAAAGCCTCGCCAGGAGACTAACTTATAGCTTCGCCGCAGAAGACTTCTAGCTCCGCCGGAAAGCCTCTTTTCGGACTTCGCCAGAAACTGCCTTCAGCTCCGCTGCGAGCTCAAAGCGGGCAGCGCTGCTATGGTCTGCTATGGTCCGCTATTGGTCTGCTATTGGTCCGGATGAGATCGGATCCAATCAGATCAAATCCAATCGGAGATCAAATATGGCAGTTGATTGCCACAATCTCTTGACTCTCTTGAAACGAGTAAGAAGATCAGGGGAAATCTTTCAACAATATGGAAAGAATCAAAACAGATCAACCGACCTGCTATTTCTAGCTCCGCAGAAGCTGATCTTAGCCTCGCAGCAAGGCTACTTTCCAAATTCAAACAGATTCGATTCAATCTGTTTCCATACCTTCAAGGGGACGATTATACCCTTGCTCTCATTATAAATAGCCCGCCAGGGGCACAAGGAAGAGAGGCGACGCATACGTGCAGGAGACACGCACAAAGAGAGAGGACTCCACAAGCAGAGTCTTCTTCACAACGCACCGTGCGTTCTCGAATTCAGAAACTTTTTAGAGAAATACTTCTCTACTCAGGGTGTTGATACCCTAATAACCCCTTTTTCTTAAGGAATCTCCGGAACCAGGCGAGAAGGAATTCCTAATTGAAGGCGGTTTTGAGAGGTAGCAAGAGGGTTCTACCAACCCTCTATTCTCTGATTCCCGGAACCAGGCGAGAAGGGAATCTCATCGCTCGCATCGTCAAAGGGACAAAGTGGTCGCGCGCTGACCAGACTCCTATCGACACATTTCTCCAGAATCTCTGAGGAGATCTACTTGTAATCTTTTTAAGAATACTTATAATTTAGCTCCTCAAACTTTTATTTGTAAGTTTTTCCCTTTTGTAAATCAATGGAAAATAAGATGGCGACTCCGCTGGGGATTGTATTCTCCACTGCTAAGAATCAAGTGTCGTAATACGACGAATAGACCTTCGGGTCTAACTCTGAATTCAACAAAGCCGGTGCAGCCAGATCCTCTCTGGCTAAATCTTCAAGGAAAGTCTCTGCGGAGACAGAAAAGGTTCTTTGCGAACCTGCTGCGGTTCTCTGGCGCAACAAGGAAGCATGCCCGCAGCCCAAGCCCTGCACTCTCGAGAACCTGATCGTTCAGTTCGATCAAGGAAGATTTGAAGAAGTCCTCTCTGGGGGTGGCCTAATGCTTCGAGCACGGAAGCACAGGAAGGTCTCCACGACCAAGGTTTCAAATCAGAAACCAGAAGCAGAATTCTGCCAACACCCCACAGCCTCGCATGTGGCTAGTTAAGTTCCTTGCGAACCTAAGCATCCTCTGCCAAAGCGGATATGGAAGCCTAAGCAAAAGTCTCCAGCCGAAACTTCAGGCGTAGCTACGCCAAAACCGCGTCTCTCTTATGAAGAAAAAGGCAAGATGCCTGCCTGCTCCAATAATGCTGCCGACCGTAAAGTCAAGACGGCAATCATACCGTCACCGAATCCAAGAGCAGCAATGCCTTGTGTCAGCCTCATTTTCACAAGCGAAGCTACTGTACCACAGCGTACTCATTGGGTCCACGGCCGCGAGGCTAGGGCCAAAGTGCTATCTAAGGCTAATCCCCTTCGCAGCGGCATAGCGGGTAAAGCACCACAGCGTGCTCCGCTCTCCAGTTCGTCAAGCACTAAGCTCGCATCTGTTGGCGAAGCTAGAACTAAAGCACTATTCAGTGCTAATCCCTTCTGCAGGGATAGGAGGAACGGCACGACATCCTGTGTACACTCCAAAGAGGCCTCTCCATGGGGTTATCTAGGCTCTAATAGACCTGACTTGCGGGAACTCCTGGCGAGCAAGCGGAAATTGGAGTCTTTCCGAACTACTTCCCCCTGTTGTCAACAAAAGGGATGCCAGCTGGTGACAGTCCATTCAGCTCGTTGCCAGTTACGACCGATCCTCGCCGCTTCTCCATACCGGCAATCGGTCTTTGATCGGTTGTCTGTTCGTGTCCCAATGAAGCATCGCAAAAGGAGCATCTCACGAGATCCAGCCTCTGCATCCGTCAACATGACTGGAAGAGGACGAGAGCCACGCAGAGGAAGTCGAACATCTGACGACACCCCCTGTAGCTCCCCAGATCCAGATTATAGCCCAGGCTTAGGTGAAGTCTTGGTACGCGAAGAAGGTGTTTTCCAAAACACTAGGTCTAGGGTCGCAATACCCTATAATTATGATCAGCCCTCCTCTTCGACGGCCTTAACCTCACCACAGCCCAGGAGATCGTCCCGACCATCAGATGAAGAAGATGAAGACAGTGGGTACGCCTCTTCGGCGACAGTTAGCTCGGTGCGAACGGACAAAGCATCAGTCAATATGGCTGATAACGCTAACGACGACCTTCGTCGACGCCTAGAAGCTCAGGAGCAAACCTCCAGAACCCAGCAAGAAGCCCTGGACAATATTCAACAGATGCTTGCACGACTCCTCAGCAATCGGAATGACAATGATGCCGGGAGCAATCAGATGAGGAGGAACACTTCAGCAATGAGCAGCCTAAGACGGAGAAGTCCAAGGAGGGTTCTTCCCTAGATGCCGAAGTCCTTAAGGGCCTCCAAGCTCAAATTGCATCCCTAGCTCAAAGGGATGAATTAAAGAGAGTAGGGGCAGTCCGTCCTTACCCACTGGAGTGGGACTCGGTGCCATATCCACCGAAGTTCAAACCACCGACGTTGTATACGTATGATGGAAAGAGCTCGCCAAATCAGCACATCTATTACTTTCGGTCCCAGACTGGTAATGTCATAAGCAACGACGCCATTATGGCTAGGCTGTTCATTGGCACCTTAAAAGGGGTGGCATTTGATTGGTTCCGAAGTCTCCCTCCGGGTTCTATCAATTCATGGATCGACCTGGAAACTCGGTTCCTCTCTCGTTTCTATGAGGATGACACCGAAGTGACTATGGATAAGCTCCTCTCCACCGTGCAGAAGAAGGGCGAATCTGTCCGTGACTAGATTGAGCGGTTCAAAAATTTATCCTTGATGTGTCCAGCAGAGATGCCATTACCCATGCTCTTACAGACATGCAGACACAACTTCTTAGACCAAGTGAAAGTTCGCATGGGGGCTGTCAAAGCCCACACTTGGAAGGAATTGGTCGAACAAGCAGAGATAGCCGAGAAGTCGGCTAAAAAGTTCAAGCCATCCACCCCTAGAGGCAAATGGGGTATGAACAATAAAGGGCGCAGCGACCTCCCGCAGTCTTCTCAAGCTAAAGGGAAAGAGACTATGTCTGTGGAGTTATCTGGAGATGTGTAGTCAAAGGCCACGAAGAGCGGCTTCAACAATCAGGAGCCTAAGTTCCCTCCAAAGCAGTACTCATTCAAAGACGATCAGGTGGTCACGATATTCCATCTGCTCCACAAAGGGAACAAAATGAAGCTGCCAGATGCTCGGCATCCCAATGAGATATGGCGCACGAATGACCCCAAATACTGCCTCTACCACAGGATGATTCACCACCCTACCAACAAGTGCTACGTCCTCAAGGACAGAATACAAGCCTTAATCGATGCCGGGGTTCTGACATTGAAGACAGAGCAGAAGAAAGTCACTGCCAATATGGTGACTCTTGAGTTCGGCAGCACCCAAAAGGTCACAGTTCCTGACGGGACCTATCCAGCCCCCGCGCCACGGTTGAAAGTCAGGCATCCTTTAGACATGACTCGAGATGATAAAGGTCTCGTTCCCTTAACATTAGAGACAGGGGAAGTCATGTGGATACACCTGGACCTCGTCCAAGAAGTACAGCGGGATTCAAAGGAGCCCAATTTAAAGGGCAAATCTTGCAATATCATCTCTGTCCTGCCAGACGATGGCAACCTTAAATCAGCCTCCCTCAGCGATTCAGAAGGAGAAAAGCACGCTTGTACGACACAAGCCGATGCGCTTCAACAGGCGGGCACCCGATCCGGAAAATCATACTTGAGACAGTATGAAAAGTCTACTAACGAGATACAATAGCAAACGACGTCAGTACCAATGCCGGCATCCACTCCAATTCCAACCAAGGAAAAAGAGAAGCCTAAAGAGGTACGATTCGACCACGTATTGAAGAAACCATCAGGCTAAGGGTTTGATACGCCCTTTCGTTTTGATATACTGGCTCAGCTGGCTAATATCCCAGCTCGTATCACAATACACGAGCTCCTGCGTCTCTCAAAAGAGACAAGAGAAGCACTCAGAGATGCGCTAGCCAACTTAGAATCCTTTCTGACATGCATGCCTGAGGTCTCTGACGATGATATGCAGTCTCCTTGCCCAGAATGTCATCACGCACAATCAAAGGTGCCCGCTATTACATTCACGGCGGAAGATATGCTTCTCAAAGACAACAAGCACGATCGACCTCTGTACTACACAGGGTATATCGGTTCAACTTGGATTGAAAGAATACAAGTCGATCCGGGGTCCGCCCTCAGCATCATCCCCAAAAGACTTCTCTATTTCCTCAGCATACCGCTGTACAGGTTGTCTGCAACCACTACTACAATATATGGTTTCAACGCCGAGAGCAGTCTCCACTTGGGAAAATTCGACTCTGTTGCAGAATCAGGAGACTGAAGTCAGAAGTGACATGTTATGTCATTGATGCTGACACATCATATAACCTGCTGCTGGGACGACCATGGATCCATGCCAACTGGATCGTTCCCTCTACCCTCCACCAATGCTTCAAATATGTTGAAGATGATGCGGCAGTACGAACTATCTTTGCTGAAAAGCAACCCTTCAAAGGGGTGAAAAATTACTTCACTGACGCTCTCCTGTATCAAGAGGCCGGTGAAACACCTAAGGAGCCATTGCCAGACGATGATGAAAGTGGCAACGAGGCGGATTCAGAATCCGAAGCAGGCATGCCAGCCATTCTGATTGGCGAACCAATTATAGCATGTCTCAATAACCCCCAATGTAATATTCCTTCTGAAGATGAAGGTGAATGGGTAATTAATGATAATATTTCTTTTGATTATCCCGCGAGTATTGGGTCGACTAAATCCATTACAAAGGGCTCTCTGCATATGCCCTTACATAAGGCGGGTGCGGCCAGCACACATATGGAAACTATAGAAGGGGCCACGCTGGTGATCCCTCCGTCCAAACAAGGCCAGTCGCCGATAATCTTCGGTAGAACCCGACCACGGGGACCCACAACTACAGATTCAAGCTCAGATGAAGACGCTCCACAGTTCTTCCATTACGCACGGTCAGCACGCCATATTATGAAGAAAATGGGATACGACTTGAAGCATAGAGCGGGCCTGAACTTTGGAAAAGGAAGGCGCAGTTTGATGCGTAATTTTGTCCCAAAAGGGAAATCTGCAAATTACTATGATAGTACATGCAGGGGGTTAGGGTATGTTACACCCACATCATCAACAATAGTTCAAGTCAAAGACGATGGATCAATTCCTTCACATTCGGCCTCATCCTCCGAGTGGAACTCAGATGTCAGTGTAGGAGGAATGTTCGAAGACCTCACTGTTAATATGACTTCAAGCAGTCAATTAGAGCAGAGGCTGCTGATGAGGAACCATGGGCCCAGCAATTAAACCTCCAGTGGGAAAAGTGGTTCGAGCTGCGCGAACCACCTACTGAAGACAAGGTGATGCAGGTCAACCTGGGAAGTCAAGATCATCCCAAACCCATCTTTATAAGTGAAAGCCTATCACTTATAGAAAAGGAAGAATTGATAATGCTCATAAAAGAGTATATAGATGTCTTCGCATGGAGCTACGAAGACATGCCCGGACTTGATCCACAGGTCGCTATGCACCGTCTAAACATCAAGCCCGGCGTCAAGCCAGTCAAGCAGCAACAACGTCGGTTTCGCCCGAACATTATGGAAGCTATTGAAGCTGAAGTTCACAAGCTCATTGCATGTGGCTTCATCCGAGAGGAACAACATCCAGATTGGGTGGCTAATATCGTCCCCGTCCTCAAGATGAACGGGAAGATACGAATCTGCATCGACTTCCGTGATCTCAATACGGCCTGTCCTAAAGACGAATTCCCGTTGCCCATCACCGACGTCATGATTGACAACACATGCGGGTTTGAAAGGATGTCTTTCATGGACGGCTTCTCAGGGTACAACCAGAATAAGATGTATCCCGATGACGAGAAGCATACTTCGTTCCGAACACCATTGGGGGTATACTGGTACACTATAATGCCCTTCGGACTGAAGAATGCCGGAGCGACCTACCAGCGGGCAATGAGTACGATCTTCCGCGATCATCTCTGAAAAAAGGTGGAATGCTATGTTGACGACATTGCTGTCAAAAGCCGCAATAAGGATGAACATCTTCGCGACTTGAGAACGATGTTCGATATAATGCGGGCTCATCAACTGAAAATGAACCCGATAAAATCCTTCTTAGGAGTATCAAGTGGAAAGTTCCTTGGGTTCATTGTTACATCAAAAGGAATCCATCTTGACCCAGACAAAGTCAAAGCCATTCAAAGCATGCACCCACCGAGGAACCTCAAAGAGCTTAGAGGCTTGCAAGGCAGGCTGGTTTATATCAGAAGATTCATCGCAAATCTCTCAGGCCGCTGTCAACCGTTCACCCGACTCATGAAAAAGGGTGCTGCCTTCGTATGGGATCAAGCTTGTCAAGAAGCTTATGAAGACATCAAGAGGTATCTCACAAAACCTTCAGTCTTAGTAGCCCCTACATCAGGGAAACCGTTCTTGCTTTATGTAAAAGCCCTGGATTACTCCCTTGGCGCCCTCCTTGCTCAAAAGGACGACAATGGCCACGAGCAGGCCATTTATTATCTGAGCAGGACTCTCATAGGAGCAGAATCTCGCTACGATCCTATCGAGAAAGAGTGTTTAGCTCTCATCTTCGCTGTTATTTGGTCGGTCAAACTATACATGTCATCTCTAGAGTGAACCCCTTGCGTCTTCTTATGACGAAGCCAGGATCGCTGAATTCAAGATTGGCTAAGTGGGCACTTTTATTGTCTCAATATGACACGATCTTTACCCCTCAGAAGGCGGTTAAAGGCCAGGCCCTTGCAGAGTTCTTGGCTGCCCATCCAGTCCCGGAACATTCGAAACTTCACGAAGATATCCCTGATGAAGTCTTCGAGTCTAATGTAACCTCAGAAGAGGAAGTGTGACAAATGTTCTTCGACGGAGCATCGCGAATGGGCCCTAAAGGCAAGATTATTGCCGGAGTGGGGGTTGTGTTTATCTCCCCACAGAATTATGTTCTTCCCAGAGCATTTTCCTTGACGGAACCATGCTCTAACAATGTAGCAGAATATAATGCTCTGCTCATTGGTCTTCAACTCGCCCATGGAATGGGGGTGCGCTACCTCGAAGCTTACGGCGACTCAAAACTGATCATTAGTCAGGTTAAAGGTGAATATGAGGTCCGTCATGAGGACCTGGTGCCTTACTACCACACGGCCATCGAATTAGCTAACCTATTTGAAGGCTTCTACATCGGGCATGTGTCTCGATCTCAAAATACCAAGGCAGACTCTCTCGCTGCCTTAGCGACAACAGTAGCCTTGCCAGCCGACACCGAGTATCACCTCACAGTCGCGACTCGACATCTTGTATGCTCTAAGCATATGCTAAGAACCCGAGAGGTCTATAATGTCTCCACAGATCTTGAGCCGAGAGATTGGCGATTTTCTCTCATCGACTATGCCTTACATGGTCTGCTTCCAGACGATCCTAAAGAAGCGGCATCTATCAGACGAAGGTCTCTCCATTTCTACTACGACCCAACTTTGAAGACACTTTATCATCGTTCATATGACGGTGTCCTCCTCCGCTGCCTTTCTCATTCAGAGGCACGGGAAACGCTCAAAGAAGCGCACGACGGCATTTACGGAGCTCATCAGCCAGGTCCAAAGCTTAAAGATAAGTTGCACAGACTTGGGTACTATTGGCCAACTATGATAGCTGACGCCATCCAATATGCACGAAGGTGTAAAGCGTGTCAAATCCATGCGGACTTCATACACCAGCCTTCGGAGTTGCTCCACCCTACTGCTACTTCATGGCCATTTGAAGCATGGGGAATAGACGTCGTAGGGCCGATCAGCCCCTCTTCGATGAAAGGTCACCGGTTTATCCTAGCAATAACCGATTACTTCTCAAAATGGGCAGAGGCTATACCATTAGCCGAAGTCAAAACCTCTAATGTGGTTAACTTCATCAAACACCATGTCATCCATCGATTTGGTGTCCCTAGGCGGATCATCCACGACAACGGTCCCCAATTCATAAGCCAAGTGTTATATCGGTTCTGCGATAAATACTGAATTCAGAATGTGGCTTCAACTGCCTATAATCCTGCCGTTAATGGCTTGGCGGAAGCATTCAATAAAACGATCATCAAGCTACTCAAGAAGTTCGTCTCCTCGAACAAGCGAGATTGGGATGAAAAGCTTGGTGAATGTCTCTGGGCCTACCGGACCACGGTTCGGACACCGACAGGCAACACGCCTTTTTCCCTGGTATATGGGTGCGAAACAGTTCTCCCATTGGAAATCCAGATGCCATCATTGCGGGTAGCTCTGATTACTAAAATCACATCAGAGGACAATGATCGATTGCGTCCTCAAGAGCCCCTATTCCGTCATGCACCCCGCCGCCCCTGGCCTCCAGAGAGGCCGAGCCACCGGGCAACGCCCCTATTCCGTCGTGCACCCCTCCGCCCATGGCCTCCAGAGAGGCTGAGCCACCCTCCGGATGCCACCGGCGGCCTCCCGGCGGCTCGGAGAGCCTTTGTAAAATTCTGACGATGCCCCCGCACGGGCGGCGAGCCAGTTCCACCGTTCCCAGCCCTTGCGGGCACGGTCGAGAGCGGGCAAAGCCCTATTCTGTCGGGAAACGCCCCTATTCCATCGTGCACCCCGCCGCCCATGGCCTCCAGAGAGGCCGAGCCACCCTCCGGAGGCCACCGGCGGCCTCCCGGTGGCCTGGAGAGCCTTCGTAAAAATCTGACGATGCCCCCGCACGGGCGGCGAGCCAATTCCATCATGCCCCCACCGTGCCCAGCCCTTGCGGGCACGTTCGCGAGCGGGCAAAGCCTTATTACGTCGGGCAACGCCCCTATTCCATCGTGCACCCTGCCGCCCATGGCCTCCAGAGAGGCCGGGCCACCCTCCGGAGGCCACCGGCGGCCTTCCGGCGGCTCGGAGAGCCTTCGTTTGCCCAACGGAATAGGGCTTTGCCCGCTCGCGACCGTGCCCGCAAGGGCTGGGCACGGTGGGGGCACGGTGGAATTGGCTCGCCGCCCGTGCGGGGGCATCGTCAGAATTTTACGAAGGCTCTCCGAGCCGCCGGGCACGGCCGCCGGGAGGTCGCCGGTGGCCTCCGGAGGGTGGCTCGTCCTCTCTGGAGGCCAAGAGCGGCAAGCCAATTCCACCGTGCCCCCATTCTGATGGTGGCATCGCCCCTATTCCGTCGTGCACCCCGCCGCCCATGGCGTCCAAAGAGGCCGAGCCACCCATCGGAGGCCACCGGCGGCCTCCCGGCGGCCGTTCCCGGCAGCTCGGAGAGCCTTCGTAAAATTCTGACGATGCCCCCGCACGGGCGGCGACCCCGCCCACCGTGCCCAGCCCTTGCGGGCACGGTCGCGAGCGGTCAAAGCCCTATTCCGTCAGGCAACGCCCCTATTCCATCGGGCAACGCCCCTATTCCATCGTGCGGGGGCATCAACAGAATTTTACGAAGGCTCTCTGAGCCGCCAGAAGGCTGCCGGTGGCCTCCGGAGGGTGGCCCGGCCCAGTGGCTTCCGGAGGGTGGCTCGGGCTCTCTGGAGGCAATAGGCGGCAGGGTGCGCGACGGAATAGGGTCGTTGCCCGACGGAATAGGGCTTTGCTCGCTCGCGACCGTGCCCGCAAGGGCTGGGCACGGTGGGGGCACGGTGGAACTGGCTCGCCGCCCGTGCGGGGGCATCGTCAGAATTTTATGAAGGCTCTCCGAGCCGCCGGGAGGCCGCCGGTGGCCTCCGGAGGGTGGCTCGGCCTCTTTAGAGGCCAGGGTCGGGGGGGTGCACGACGGAATAGGGGCGTTGCCTGACAGAATAGGGCTTTGCCCGCTCGCGACCGTGCCCGCTAGGGCTGGGCACGGTGGAATTGGCTCGCCGCCGGTGCGGGGGCATCATCAGAATTTTAAGAAGGCTCTCCGAGCCGCCGGGAGGCCGCGCCCCTATTCCGTCGTGCACCCCTCCGCCCATGGCCTCTAGAGAGGCCGGGCCACCCTCCAGAGGCCACCGGCGGCCTCCCGGCGGCCTCAAAGAGCCTTCGTAAAATTCTGACGAAGCCCCCGCACGGGCGGCGAGCCAGTTCCACCGTTCCCAGCCCTTTTAGGGCATGGTGGAATTGGCTCGTTGCCCGTACGGGGGTACTATCAGAATTTTACGAAGGCTCTCCGAGCCGCCGGGGCCTCCGGAGGGTGGCTCGGCCTCTCTGGAGGCCATAGGCGGCGGGGTGCACGACGGAATAGGGGCTTTGCCCGACGGAATAGGGCTTTGCCTGCTCGCGACCATGCCCGCAAGGGCAGGGAACGGTGGAACTGGCTCGCCGCCCGTGCTGGGGCATCGTCAGAATTTTATGAAGGCTCTCCGAGCCGCCGGGAGGCCGCTGGGAGTCCTCCAGAGGGTGGCTCGGCCTCTCTGGAGGCCATGGGCAGCGGGATGCACGACGGAATAGGGCTTTTGCACGCTCGCGACCGTGCCCGCAAGGGCTGGGAACGGTGGAACTGGCTTGCCGCCCGTGCGGGGGCATCGTCAGAATTTTACGAAGGCTCTCCGAGCCACCGGGAGGCCACCGGAGGGTGGCTCGGCCTTTCTGGAGGCCAGGGGCGGCGGGGTGCACGACGGAATAGGGGCGTTGCTCGGCGGAATAGGGTTTTGCCCGCTCGCGACCGTGCCCGCAAGGGCTGGGCACGGTGGAACGGTCGGAGAGCCTTCGTAAAATTCTGACGATGCCTCGCTCGCGAGCCAATTCCACCGTGCCCAGCCCTTGCGGGCACGGTCGCGAGCGGACAAAGCCCTATTTCGTAAAATTCTAACGATGCCCTCCGCAACTCGCGAGCAAGTTCCACCGTGTCCCCATTGTGCCCAGCCCTTGAGGCCATGGTCGCGAGCGGGCAAAGCCCTATTCCGTCTGGCAACGCCCCTAATCCGTTGTGCACCCCGCCCATGGCGTCCAGAGAGGCCGGGCCACCCTCCGGAGAGGCCGAGCCACCCTCCGGAGAAATAGGGGCGTTGCCTGACGGAATAGGGCTTTGCCCGCTCGCGACCGTGCCCGCAAGGGCTGGGCACGGTGGGGGCACGGTGGAATTGGTTCGCCACCCGTGCGGGGGCATCGTCAGAATTTTACGAAGGCTCTCCGAGCCGCCGGGAGGCCGCCGGTGGCCTCCGGAGAGTGGCTCGGCCTCTCTGGAGGCCATGGGCAGCCCTATTCCGTCGGGCAACTCCCCTATTCCGTCGTGCACCCCACCGGTGGCCTCCGGAGGGTGGCCCATGTCTGGAGGCCATGGGCGGCGGGGCGGCCCGACAGAATAGGGGCGTTGCCAGTTCCAGAGAGGCCGGGCCACGCAAGGGCTGGGCACGGTGGGGGGGGCACGGCCTCCCGGCGGCTCGGAGGGCCTTCGTAAAATTCTGACGATGCCCCCGCACAGGCGGCGAGCCAGTTCCACCGTGCACGATCGCGAGCGGGCAAAGCCCTATTCCGTCGGGCGACGCCCCTATTCCTTCGTACACCCCGCCGCCCATGGCCTCCAAAGAGGCCGGGCCACCCTCGGAGGCCAACGGGCAACGCCCTATTCCGTCATGCACCCCGCCGCCCATGGCCTCCAGAGAGGTCGGGCCACCCTCCGGAGGCCACCGGCGACCTCCCGGCGGCTCGGAGAGCCTTCGTAAAATTCTGACGATGCCCCCGCACGGGCGGGGAGCGGGCAAAGCCCTATTCCGTCGGGCAACGCTCCTATTCCGTCGTGCACCCCGTCGCCCATGGCCTCCAGAGAGGCCGAGCCACCCTCCGGAGGCCACCGGCGGCCTCCCGACGGCTCGGAGAGCCTTTGTAAAATTCTGACGATGCCCCCGCACGGTCGGTGAGCCAGTTCCACCGTTCCCAGCCCTTGCGGGCACGGTCGCGAGCGGGCAAAGCCCTATTCCGTCAGGCAACGCCCCTATTCCGTCGTGCACCCCGCCGCCCATGGCCTCCAGAGAGGCCTAGCCATCCTTCGGATGCCACCGACGGCCCACCGGCGGCTCGGAGAGCCTTCGAAAAATTCTGACGATGCCCCCGCACGGGCGGCGAGCCAGTTCCACCGTTCCCAGCCATTGCGGGCATCCTCGTGAGCGGGTAAAACCCTATTCCGTCTGGTAACGCCCCTATTTCATCGTGCACCCCGCCGCCCATGGCCTCCAGAGAGGTCGAGCCACCCTCCGGAGGCCACCGGCGGCCTCCCGGCGGCTCGGAGAGCCTTCGTAAAATTCTGACGATGCCCCCGCACGGGCGGCGAGCCAGTTCCACCGTGCCCAGCCCTTGCGGGCACGGTCACGTGCGGGCAAAGCCCTATTCCGTCGGGAAACGCCCCTATTCCGTCGTGCACCCTGCCGCCCATGGCCTCCACAGAGGCCGAGCCACCCTCCGGAGGCCACCGGCGGCCTCCCAGCGTCTCGAAGAGCCTTCGTATAATTCTAATGATGCCCTCGCACGGGCGGCGAGCCAGTTCTACCGTGCCCCCACCGTTCCCAGCCCTTGCGGGCACGGTCGCGAGCGGGCAAAGCCCTATTCCGTCGGGCAACGCCCCTATTCCGTCGTGCAACCCACCGCCCATGGCCTTCAGAGAGGCCAAGCCACCCTCCGGAGGCCAGCGGCGGCCTCCCGGCGGCTCGGAGAGCCTTCGTATAATTCTGACGATGCCCCCGCACGGGCGGCGAGCCAATTCCACCGCGCCCAGCCCTTGCGGGCACGGTCGCGAGCGGGCAAAGCCCTATTCCTTCAGGCAACGCCCCTATTCCGTCAAGCACCCCGCCGCCCCTAGCCTCCAGAGAGGCCGACCCACCGGGCAACGCCCCTATTCCGTCGTGCACCCCTCCGCCCATGGCCTCCAGAGAGGCCGAGCCACCCTCCGGAGGCCACCAGCGGCCTCCCGGCGGCTCGGAGAGCCTTCGTAAAATTCTGACGATGCCCACGCATAGGCGGCGAGCCAGTTCTATCGTTCCGTGCGGGAGGATGAACTGGCTCGACGCCGGTGGCCTCCGGAGGGTAGCTCGGCCTCTCTGGAGGCCATGGGCGGCGGGGTGCACGACAGAATAGGGGCGTTGCCTAACAGAATAGGGTTTTGCCCGCTCGCGACCGTGCCCGCAAGGGCATGGCACGGTGGGCGCACGGTGGAACTGGTGGAATTGGCTCGCTGCCCGTGCACCCCAGAATAGGGACATTGTCCATCGGTGGCCTCCGGAGGGTGGCTCGGCCTCTCTGGCGTAAAATTCTGACGATGCAACGCCCCTATTCCGTCGTGCACCCCGCCGCCCATGGCCTCCAGAGAGGTCGAGCCACCCTCCGGAGGCCATCGCCGGCCTCCCGGCGGCTCGAAGAGCCTTCTTAAAACTCTAACGATGCCCTCGCACGGGCGGCGAGCCAGTTCCACCTTGCCCCCACCGTGCCCTGCCCTAGCGGGCACGGTCGCGAGCGGGCAAAGCCCTATTCCGTCGGGCAAAGCCCCTAAACCGTCGTGCACCCCACCGCCCATGGCCGGACGGGCGGCCTCCCGGCGGCTCGGAGAGCCTTCGTAAAATTCTGACGATGACCCCAAACGCCCCTATTCCAATTCCACTGTGCCCCCACCGTGCCCAGCCCTTGCGAACACAGTCGCGAGTGGGAAAAGCCCTGTTCCGTCGTCCACCCCGCCGCCCATGGCCTCCAGAGAGGCCGAGCCACCCTCCGGAGGCCACCGGCGGCCTCCCGACGGCTCGGAGAGCCTTCGTAAAATTCTGACGATGTCCCCGCACGGGCGGCGAGCCAAAATTCTGACGATTCCCCCACACAGGCGGAGAGCCACTGACGGAATAGGGCTTTGCCCGCCCGACGGAATAGGGCTTTGCGAGCGGGCGATCGTGCCCACAAGGGCTGGGCACGGTGTGGGCACGGCGCGAGCGGGCAAAGCCCTATTCTGTCAGGCAACGCCCCTATTCCGTCGTGCACCCCGCTGCCCATAGGCTGGGCACGGTGGAACTGGCTCGCCGCCCATGGCCTCCAGAGAGAGTTTTAGGGCACGGTGGAATTGGCTCGGCGCCCGTGCGGGGGCATTATCAGAATTTATGAAGGCTCTCCGAGCCGTCGGGAGGCCGTCGGTGGCCTTCGGAGGGTGGCTCGGCCTCTCTGGAGGCCATAGGCGGCAGGGTGCACGACGGAATAGGGGCGTTGCCCTACGGAATAGGGCTTTGCCCGCTCGTGACCGTGCCTGCTAGGGCTGGGAACGGTGGAACTGGCTCGCCGCCCGTGCGGGGCATCGTCAGAATTTTACGAAGGCTCTCCGAGCCGCCGGGAGGCGCTGGGAGTCCTCCGGAGGGTGGCTCGGCCTCTCTGGAGGCCATGAACGGCGGGATGCACGACGGAATAGGGGTGTTGCCCGACGGAATAGGGCTTTTGCCCGCTCGCGACTGTGCCCGCAAGGGCTGGGAACGGTGGAACTGGCTCGCCGCCCGTGCGAGGGCATCGTCAGAATTTTACGAAGGCTCTCCGAGCTGCCGGGAGGCCACCGGAGGGTGGCTCGGCCTCTCTGGAGGCCAGGGGCGGCGGGGTACACGACGGAATAGGGGCGTTGCCTGACGGAATAGGGTTTTGCCCGCTCGCGACCGTGCCCGCAAGGGCTGGGCATGGTGGAACGGTCGGAGAGCCTTCGTAAAATTCTGACGATGCCCCCGCCCGCTCGCGAGCCAATTCCACCGTGCCCAGCCCTTGCGGGCATGGTCACGAGCGGGTAAATCCCTATTTCGTAAAATTCTAACGATGCCCCTCGCAACTCGCGAGCAAGTTCCACCGTGCCCCCATCGTGCCCAGCCCTTGAGGGCACGGTCGCGAGTGGGCAAAGCCTTATTCGGTCTGGCAACGCCCCTATTCCGTCGTGCACCCCGCCGCCCATGGCGTCCAGAGAGGTCGGACCACCCTCTGGAGAGGCCGAGCCACCCTCCGGAGAAATAGGGGCGTTGCCTGACGGAATAGGGCTTTGCCCGCTCGCGATCGTGCCCGCAAGGGCTGGGCACGGTGGGGGCACGGTGGAATTGGTTCGCCACCCGTGCGGGGGCATCGTCAGAATTTTACGAAGGCTCTCCGAGCCGCCGAGAGGCCGTCGGTGGAATTGGCTCGCCGCCCATGCAGGGGCATCGTCAGAATTTTACGAAGGCTCTCCGAGCCGCCGGGAGGCCGAGCCAGTGGGCCGCCGGTGACCTCCGGAGGGTGGCTCGGCCTCTCTGGAGGCCATGGGCGATGGGGTGCACGACAGAATAGGGGCGTTGCCCGACAGAATAGGGCTTTGCCCGCTCGTGACCGTGCCCGCAAGGGCTGGGCACGGTGGAACTGGCTCGCCGCCTGTGCGGGGGCATCGTCAGAATTTTACGAAGGCCCATGGCCTCCAAAGGGCCCGAAGCACCCTCCGGTGGCCACCGGCGGCCTCCCGACGGCTCAAAGAGCCTTCGTAAAATCTGACGATGCCCCGCCCATGGCCTCCAGGGGGCACGGTGGAACTGGCTCGCTGCCCGTGCGGGGGCATCGTTAGAATTTTACGAAGTCTGGAGGGTGGCCCGGCCGATCTGGAGGCCATGGGCGGCGAGGTGCACGACGGAATAAGGGCGTTGTCCGACGGAATAGGGCTTTGTCCGCTCGCGATCGTGCCCGCAAGGCTGGGCACGGTGGAACTGGCTCGCCGCCCTGGGGGGGCATCGTCAGAATTTTACGAAGGCTCTCCGATCCGCCGGGTGCCCGACGTAATAAGGGCGTTGCCTGCTCGCGACCGTTCCCGCAAGGGCTGGGAACGGTGGAACTGGCTCGCCGTCCGTACGACGGAATAGGGGCGTTGCCCGAAGGAATAGGGCACAGTGGGGGGCACGGTGGAACTGGCCCGTCGTTCGCCGCCCATGGCCTCTAGAGAGGACGAGCCACCCTCCGGAGGCCACCGGCGGCCTCCCGGCGGCTCGGAGAGCCTTCGTAAAATTCTGACGATGCCCCCGCACAGGCGGCGAGCCAGTTCCACCGTGCCCCCAGCCCTTACAGGCACGGTTGCGAGCGGGCAAAGCCCTATTCCGTCGGGCAACGCCCCTATTCCGTCGTGCACCCTGCCGCCCATGGCCTCCAGAGAGGCCGAGCCATCCTCCGGAGGCCACCGGCGGCCCACTGGCTCACCGTCCGTGCGGGGCATCGTCAGAATTTTACGAAGGCTCTCCGAGCCACCGAGAAACCGAGCCAGTGGGCCGCCGGTGGCTTCCGGAGGGTGGCTCGGCCTCTCTGGAGGCCATGGGCGGCGGGGTGCACGACGGAATAGGGGCGTTGCCTGACGGAATAGGACTTTGCCCGCTCGCGACCGTGCCCGCAAGGGCTAGGCACGGTGGAACTGGCTCGCCGCCTGTCCGGGGACATCGTCAGAATTTTACGAAGGCCCCCGCTCGGGCGGCGGGGTGCACGTCAGAATAAGGCTGGGAATAGGACTTTGCCCGCTCGCGACCGTGCGGGGCGGGGGGGGCACGGTGGAATTGGCTCGCCGCCCGTGCGGGGGCATCGTCAGAATTTTATGAAGGCTCTCCGAGCCACCAGGAGGCCGCCGGTGGCCTCTGGTGGGTGGCTCGGCCTCTCTGGAGGCCAGGGGCGGCGGGGTGCATGACGGAATAGGGCTTTGCCCGCCCCTATTCCGTCATGCACCCCGCCGCAACTTTGAATTATGATTTGGTGGTAAGATGTTGCAGCTTCTGAGCTTGGACCTTGTCCCTGGGAAGCGTTTCATCTTTGAGAAAAAAATGATAGGGTCCCTCCACCTCGAGGAAAAATCTAGACACAAGACTTCCTCGTCGGGCTTGTGAATGTTTGGCTTCGGGATATGCTCGATAGGAATCTCGCTTCTAAATTGAAAGTCTACAGCTGAGGCTAATGTGTCCGTGGAGTCTACATGGTTGTTCTTGGATTTAGGAATCTGTTTTGAAGTCGCAACGGGAGAATTTGACTTTTTACGTCATGACAATCTTCAAGTATGCAGCCATTCGATTATCTTCGACTGTGTATTCTCTGTTGATTTGGCTCACTATGAGTAGTGAATCACTTTGAACTTCAAGCGCCGCGATCCTGAGGGCGGTTGTCATCTTGAGGCTCATAATGACTGATTCATACTCGGCCTCGTTGTTGGTGGCTTGAAACCCGAGAGTGTAAGACTGCTCGATTATAGACCCATATTGGGTAGTGAGGACTACCCTGACTCTAGCTCCCTTATTGTTTAATGCTCCATCCATATTCAGGATCCACCTTTTCATAAAGTTGTTCTGTGGTAGGGTTCCTGGAGTGAACGTGGAGATGAAGTTTGCCATGATCGCCCTTTGATTGCGGTTCTTGGCCAAAGGTGACTCCAAGTGGTCTAATCTTCATGACCCACTTTGTGATTCTGTCGTTGGCCTGGGGTTCTCCACAATAGTCCTCAAGGGGTACTCTATCAGCATGACGATGGGGAAGGGTTGAAAGTAGTGCTTCAACTTTCTCGTGATGATGAAGAGAGCGAACACTAGCTTCTCAATCCTCGTGTGTCTCACCTGGGCATCGATCAGAGCCTTGCTGACATATCAGACTAGCTTTTGGATGTCCCCGTCTTCTTGAATCAAAGTTGCGCTTACTGCAGTGTCAGAGACTGCTAGGTAAAGGAGCAACGTTTCGTCTGGACGTGGCTTGGAGAGAAGTGGGGGAGATGCCAAATAAGCCTTCAAACTTTGGAATGCTGCCTCACACTCATTGTTTCAAAAGAAGTCAGCTCCGTTCTTCTTGATGGCAAGGAAGAAGAAAGGGCTTGCACTTATCTGTTGATCTGCTGAGAAAGCGGTTGAAGGTGGCAAGGTGACCATTAAGGATCTGGACTTTCTTGACCATGTTTGGGGACTTCATCTCCAGTATGGCGAATATTTGGTCAGTGTTGGCCTTGATTCCTCACTGAGTGATCAAATACCTGAGGAATTTGACAGAAGCTACCTCTAAGGTGCACTTCTCGTGGTTGAGCTTCACATTAAACTTTCCAAGGAAAGCGAATGTTTCCTCCAAGTGCTTCATGTGGTCAGAGCAATCGAGTCTCTTTACAAGCATGTCATTAACATACACCTCCATTGTACTCCTGATTAGCTCTTTGAAAACTTTATTGACCATCTGCGGGAAGTGGCTCCAGCATTTATCAGGCGAAGGGCATGATTTTGTAGCAGTAGATGGCATGATCAGTGGTGAAGGATATCTTGTCCACATCTGTTAGATGCATCTTGATTTGGTTATATCTCAAGTAAGCATCCATGAAGCTGAGGAGTTCGTGGCCCGCTGTCGCGTCAACCATTTGGTGATAGGTGGACGACAGAGCCTTATCATGTTTTGATTGATTTGTGATTGATTGGTTTGTGATTTCTTCTCTTCTCTTCTTTCGCGTTATTGTCGATCCCAAAAGGTAGAGTGATGCTAGTCATACCTAGTTAGGATAAATATGTGAACTCTAGAAAGGAAGTTAGTTACTGTCCACAAATTTTATGTTTCATATTTCATTAAATCTCTTTAATTATAACATATATCATATTGTATACCATCTTCTAGTAATTTAGTCATATAACAGTCATGGGAATGAGTATGTATGTAAGTTAGATCATGGGGTCAAATATAATATGATAGAAATCCTTTCTCCTAGTTAGGTTAGCTAAGGGATTATTAAGGGATTTGAAGTAGTAGCTTAAGTTCTTTTATAATTGAGACATGATTGCAATTATTAATCTGTTAATATATATTATAGGAATTTAATTTCAATTATACCTGTCTTGTGGTGAGAAATTGTGATTCAACTCCTTGGGGGTAAGCATTCATTCTGGCATGTTATAGGATATATGCACTTTGGGACCTCAGGGTTTCCTCTGATTATGGGTCGTGTCACTAGGACTACATGTGATGTTAGTTTTGGACTGTGGAATTTTATAATACATGATCATTTTGTCTTTTGCATTAAAATATTGAATTCATATTATGTGATCATAAATGATTTTGATTGTCTGGAAAATCAGTTTATTTTTTGATTCAACATAGAATTATTTGATCTCTTATAAATATCAGTAAATTCTGATCCGTATTTGATATTAGAATAATTATAATTTAATGACATCATGCTACACTCTGAACTTATTTTGAGGACTTCTACTTGAAATCATCTATTTTGTTTATATTCATATTTATATATCAAAGATAAGTTTTCACCACTGGGAGAGGTAGTTGCTCTTACTGCGATGTAGCTCATCCATTATTTATCCTCTTCTAGATTTTGAGTAGTGGTTGGCGACTTGCGTGTGAAGGCTTGTGGGATTGTCATTCGGGATTGTTAGGTAGGAACTACAAATAAGCTCAGTCTTTAGAGAAGAGTCTTTTGTTATCAGGTTTTTAGTCCAATTAAAACCTTATTGTCAAATTGTTGGACTTGCTGGAATTGTGGAATATTTGAACTATTGAGAATGGGTGAATAGTTGGATTATATATCAGCTCTGGTGACTTCTATTTTGAAATGAATTTTATTGTTGTATTTGGAATCTACCATGTAGTCTTGTATGTACACGAGTTTTCACCTCATGCATATACGGCGGTTGTCACGTGTTAGATCTCGGGGGGCGTGACAATGTGTGTGCCACAATAAATAAAATTCAGTCTCTCAAGACACCATTCTCCTTTTATCTTTTAAAAGGAAGACTACTCTGGTGATCGTTATTCTTAAAAGAAATTGATTTCTCGCTTGATTCTTTCAGATTTTAGCAAGGTCTTTATGGTCAAATTTGTCCATTTGGAAGGTGATGAAGTTAATAAAAGTTAGTCTGTTCTGTTATTTCATTATTTCCTTTCTTAATCATGTTGTTTGTTGGTGAGAACAGACTTGAATTATTTAACTAGTTACTGGCAGAGCTGTGGACATGTGTGTACCACAATAAACGAAAGCCAGTTTATTAAGACGTCATTCTCGTTTTATCTTTTAAAACGAAGACTACTCTGGTGAATTATCCTTATTCTTTGAAAGAAATTGATTTCTCACTTGATTTTTTCAGATTTTTGCAGGGTCTTTAAGCTCAAATTTGTCCACTTGGGAGGTGATGAAGTTAATAAAAGTAGTCTGTTTCGTTTTTTTATTATGCTTCCTTTCTTAATCATTTTTCAGAGTGCTGACTGCATGATCTGAGAGTTTTATTCTTTAGATGGTACATATTCATACTGCAATTTCTTCTCTGTATCAAGTTATATTTGAATATTGCTTCTTAGTGGATATCCCTTTCCTAATAGTGAGGACACCGAATCTCCTCAAGACTTAACCCAGTTGGAGTTCTAACCAAAGCATTACATGCATCATAGAGGTGGTTAACCATCTCCTCTTTGGAGGTGTGAGGCCTATGTCCCTTTGATCTCTATTATTTCTTATTATCTTCCATCGATCCACGCACACATAGCTAACCCTCTAGTGCGAAAATTGATGTAATACGGGAAGGGAAAAGAAGAAAGAAGAAATTTAGAGTTTTGAGATAAAATAAATTTTGTCTGCAACGCCAAGGAGATCGCTCTCCCACTATGCACATCACCATGTAGAGATTCAATCACAGAGTAAAACTTGCAATGCAAAATAAAGAGTTTTTAAATCAACTGAACTGAAAAGCCTACATGTCCTAGCCTTATATAGGCCCAATACAAAAGAAATTTTCTCACATATCCAATAAGGACTAGATTAAAATAACATAGCACACTAAGCCTAACCTAAAATAAAGAGATAAGCCTAAATACAAAAAAGAGATTGTGATTCTCATCAATTCTCTCCAGCTTCAAAAAATTTACCATTGGCAAATATAGCAAGGGCGTGGATGGTGAAATTGAACCGGTAAGGACTGCACAAAATCCTAAGTATTGAGTCTTCTAAGCAGTGGTGGTTGCAATGGATGGACTGAAAACGACTATGGCCTCGTGGAAGTGTGATAATGAGTCAGATCCTCGACACGGAACACCAGGTTGATCCCAAGATCGTGAAAAATATCGAGCTTGTAGGCGCTGGAACAAAACCTCTTCAAAACCTTGTATGGACCCCTGCGTCAAGTATGGAGCTTTTTCAAAGTTCCCAATGGGAACCTCTTTGGGTGCACTCTAATCAATATCTCATCACCTATTGTGATGTCCTGCAATCGCTTGTGAGATTTTATAGCAAATTGATAGTTATAATTGCTAATTGTTAATTACTTTGTATTATGTTCATACAAATCATGCAAATGTAGTGTAAATGGCTCAACTATGACAATGGATGGGATATCTAGGGGAAGAGGGAGAAGGC
Organism: Agave tequilana; assembly: GCA_038442645.1. NCBI lineage: Eukaryota > Viridiplantae > Streptophyta > Magnoliopsida > Asparagales > Asparagaceae > Agave > Agave tequilana. The sequence goes on along the minus strand of JAVJIF010000855.1, from coordinate 3,558 downwards.
AGAGGTAATTCCTAGACCTAGGTGTAAACTCTTCAACATGAGACTCAGGAGAAAAGTGAGTTCGAGTCACTAAGTAAAAGGGTGTCTTATTGTTCTTTTCGGTGATTGTTCTATTTTATTATTCCCTATCTTGTCTTGGTTTGGCAAGTTTTAACACTATTTTTCTGTTAATTTTAAACTCATAAGTGGAAGACCTATCCAGATTGGTTGCATCCAAGTCATACAGTCAAGGCCTACCCAATAAGATGTGTGTGACGTCAATGTCTAAGACATCACCCATACATGATCCTCGTAACTAGACATGTGGATAGGGACTGATAACGGTAGGTAATAAATGAGCAGATTTATCAACCTAATTCATGTTGTATAGGTAGAGATGTGGTTCAACCTTGAGATTTATCTTCTCAAGAGCTGTCTTGATAATGATGTTCATATAACTACCCCCATCTATTATCAACTTATAGTTCTTTTCCTCATGTGTGATACATGTTTGACAGATCACACTAAACCTACATCAATCCTAATTACTAGCAGCTGTGTGTGTGCACACTTAATAACACCTAACCGAATGTTAGCAATCATAACATCATCATTAGAATTTGTTGCACTGTCAGTTACATCATGAACGACTTTTTGATCTCATCATCATCAGTTTTCTTGATTACGAGGTTTCCAGGGGATACTGTGCAGCAACATGATCATAACCTTGACACTTAAAATATTGGCTATCCTTGACATTTTTAGAAGATTCACTTATCATAGATTTACTCTTAAAGTCTCTATTCTTGTGAGTTTTTGAGTTAGGTTGCTCCCTGGCTTTAGAAAAAATCTTTTGTTCTGAAGAAAATCTAAGAGAGATTTCTATATCTTAAGCTAGTTGGTTAGCCTGTTCAAGGGTCTCTATCGCATAAGAGTGAATAAACATTGCTCGCTGGATGTCTGACCTCAACCCAGAACTGTAGCTAGATATCGCTTGATAGGAGTCGTCTCGTACCTCATAACATAGGGTTAGGTCGTTAAATTCTATTGTGTGGTCCTAAATGACCTGCTATCCTGGCAAAGGCGATGCAGTTTATCTAGTACATAATACTTATAGGAGTCGATAAGGTATCTCCTCTTAAGTTTTTGTTTCATTTTTTCCCAAGACTCTATGGAAGTCCTATGCAGAGTATACTCTTTCTATCGAAGTCTAATAAATCCTCACTGATCCTGAAAGTCTCTTCCTGGCAACTTGAACGCTACTCTCCTCTGTGAAGCTATACCAATCAAAGTAATAATTTAAGTCTGCTACCCAATCATTAAAATTTTCGGGCCAAGGATATCATCAAACGTTGGAGATTTATTTTAACGGACTATCTCATCTTCTCCATCCCTATACCTATCGGTTTTCTCCACTCTCCTATCTCGGATATCATCTCTTGCGTTCTCCTTCTTATTCTTGTTCTCTAACCCTTCAACCCTAAATTTCAAATCTTGAAGTTCTTTAAGGATTAGGTCAAGTTTGGACTCCATATCTAGATGATCAGGGGAATATGTTCTACCACTTATGCAATACAAACAATCACACAGATACAAGATAGTTTCTTAAGTTTCACTAGATGTGTGCACTATATGATTAACTGAAAAGTTGTCCTACTGGAAGCTAAAATGAGTTATGCAAAATAGATTCTAAAAATGAAAATGCAAGCAGACAACAAATTAGGCACTTAACAATCACCATAGGTACACAAAAGATAGGCAAAATATCGCAAAGAAATGGAGTGAGGTTAGATGGTACCCAAAGGCGCTTGTAAAAAGTACCGATACCGAATAATGGCTCCAAACAAGGGCCTATAGAGACCGGATCTGTAGGCCAAAAGCTATGAAATCCTTCCAATACCTCTGAGAGTCAGCTGCGGATCCAACTCTTCAGACGGAACTAGAATCAGACTTTGAATGGACCTAAAACGAGTTCTGGACTGTTATCGTACACTGCTGAGAAGAGGCTGGGTTGGCTCAATCTTGACTCGCTGAATGGCTTGGCTCAGTCTAACTCAGCTGAGTTGACTCGATCACTTGGTTTAATTGGACCGAGTTGGGTCGGGTCAGACTGGGTCGGGTCGGATCGGTTGGATTCGACTCGACTGAACTCGCAACTTGAATTACGGTTCAGGTCTACTTGTCAAGTTTAACAACTTAAACCCAATATGAATTGAGTTCGGGTTTAACTGTTGAAAACCCACAACCGTTATCCTTTTCTTTTTCACCCGATGTTAGGGTGAATTTGGTAGCGGCGACGGTCTTTGAGGCAGAGACGGCGACATTGGCGAGGGATCGGCAATGTCCAAGGATGAGGATGAGGGCATAGAGGAGGCGGTGATGCTCGGCGGCTCATTGACAAGATCTCAGGAGGAGATCGGAGGCGGCGATTGTCGACTACGAGGACGAAGGAGTGGTTGGAGAGGTCTCGCAGTGGCTCTGGAGGTCGTGGCATTGCAAGAGGGCGCGCGAGGTCATCCATCTATGAGGAGGACTCGATGAGGGTTTAGAGACAGTGGCAGGGCGTGGAGAAGGAGATGGGAGGAGATCTGCGATAGAGACTGTTGGCAATAAAAAAGTCTCAACGGCGGGGGATCTAGGGCTCGGCGGTGGTGTCGTGGTGGCTTGGCGAGGTGGCGAAGTAGCGATGGGTGGGTTCTGCTACTGCTTGATGGAGAATGTCACCAAGATTTTATTTTATTTTTGCTTTTCTTGATTTTCTTTTTTTTATTTTTTATTTGATCTAAGGTTTCGGATTATTTATTTATTTATTTATTTTTGAAAATAGAGAAGAGGAAGATAGAGAGACAGATCTAGGGGTTTGGAAATTTGTGGTGAAGGTTAGGATTTTGTGGAATGAGGGAGATTTTTTGTGGAGGAAGAATAAAGCAGGAACCTAGCTCTGATACCAAATGACGTCATACGGGAAGGGAAAAGAAGGAAGAAAATTTAAGGTTTTGAGATAAGAATGCGTTTAGACTTCAACACCAAGGAGATCGTCTCACTCAGCACATCATCATGTAGAGATTCAATCACAGAGGAAAACGTGGAATGCAAAATAAAAAATTTTTAAATCAACTGAACTGAATAAAAGATGCATTTTGGCTTCAACACCAGGAGATCGTCTCTCACTCAGCACATCATCATGTAGAGATTCAATCACAGAGTAAAACTTGCAATGCAAAATAAAAAGTTTTTAAATCAACTGAATTGAATAAAAGACTACATATCTTGGCATTATATAGGCCCAATATAAAAGAAGTTTTTCCACATATCCAATATGAGACTAAAGCAAAATAACATAGCACACTAAGCCTAACCTGAAATAAAGAGAAAAGTCTAAATACAAATAAAGAGCTAGTGATTCCCATCAAAAACATTGTTTTTTTTCTGTTTATATCCAAGTCCTCATGAAAAATGGTGTCATAAATATTATCAATTTTGTCAGAGCCAAAGTTGATGCCTTGTGATTGTTAAGCCTATGATGCTTATTGAAGAACTTAACAGGTCATTCAGAAATCTTGCTTTGCATATGAAAGT